>PVHY01006486.1:54569-74309 GCA_004024945.1 Uropsilus gracilis | reverse complement strand
TTTTTTTTTTTTTTTTTTTTTTTTTTTTTTTTTTTTTTTTTTTTTTTTTTTTTTTTTTTTTTTTTTTTTTTTTTTTTTTTTTTTTTTTTTTTTTTTTTTTTTTTTTTTTTTTTTTTTTTTTTTTTTTTTTTTTTTTTTTTTTTTTTTTTTTTTTTTTTTTGAGACTAGGTCTTGCTATTTTTGCCTGTGGAACCACAGGCTCCTGTTGCCCATGGTACCACAGACTCAAGCAATCCCCAGCCTCAGCTTTCCAGGTAGCTGGGATTACAGCAGCATACCACCATGCCCAGCTATTTTTTAGGACTAGGTCTCGCTGTGTTGCCCTGAGCAGGACTCAAACTACGATCCCTAGCCCCAGCTGCTTCATGGGCTGAAGCTTACAGGCACGAGCTACCGTGCCCGGCTTCTTTGCAGAGTTTTATAACCTCCACCTAATTATTGTACTCCTAGTCTGCTTTCTCTAAACATCTTCCTCTTTCCTGTCAAAGCAGGGATCTTAGCAATGAGTATGAGAGGCAAGTCTGTGCATATTTGCCTCAGAAACACTATTCTAAAAGTGGTCCAAATTACACCAAATTTTAAAATGCTATTTATCAAAATGCCTAGTGATAGACATAGAGGCATTTTATCAGGGCAGAGCAGGCTCTTTTCCCCTTGGAATTGTTTCATAATCTTCCATAGGATTTCTTGCAATCTTTATCTAAATTTGCAATTTACTAGGCTTCTAATCTTTTAAGAAAACCTCTAAAACTTAAGAGCCAAAAGCCACACTGTGCAGTGGGTAAATAAAAGTTCAACTTTCTGATTGCTTATTACTTATACACCCTTAGAGAGTATCTAACAAAGGGACCTGCTGTTTGCTTTGCTTAATCTGGTCTTCAAATCTCTGCTTCTTTGTCAGAAAACAATATTTGCAATTGTAAAAAAAATATTTACCAAGGAACTTGGATAGCAAAGGTCAAAGGCTAAGAGCCAAAGGTCAGTAGTTCTTACCCCAAATTTCCCTGGACCTGCTGTGGAGCTCAGCTGCACCAAGCAAACACAAGGTTTTCTGGATCCTTTAATTGGCAGACATTTTAAAAGGGGAAGAAAAGGGATGGCCGTGGCCTGCTTCACAGACAGAAGCAAGGGCTCTCAAGTCAGCACCACAAATTTCTTGCTAGTTTGGTGCAATGCAATGCAATGCAATGTGTCTCCACAGGGAGAATGCAGGGACTTAACCCCGTTTCACCAACCTGGGAAAAATATTCAACTTACTGCATGCTCAAGGGCAGTATGTCCCACCAAGATTGAAACCTGGTATTTACCGATGCAGCTCTGCATGCGGGTGGGGCTTCCTGTCTAACAGGAATGTGTATCCTGAGTACTACTGTGGGGGGGTCCTTCTTTATCCACCAGCAGCTTTAGACATCTGAGTCTATGGGTTAATTTCAGTGGTGTTTGAACTCACTGTCTTGAACAGGGTTTCTGGACCCGATTCCAATGTGAGGGGATGAAGACTTCCCCATACCAACCGCAACCAGACACCAGCAGGTTGCCCAAGAGTCTGATTCAATCCTGACTACACAGGTATTAAGCTCAGTTTCCCAAGACCACCCTCCACTTCACCTGCTATTCTCAAGACTAGGATGTTACCTGTGCTTCTGATTGATTTGCTATAGATTAGTGGTTCCCATGAGCATTCTCCCCTCCCCCCCCCACACACTTTAGGTAATAGTGCAAGCCCAATTGGTTTGTGATCTGGTTCCTAGGATAGTCTCCTCAGGTTTGACTAATTGGTTAGAGTGGCTCACAGAACTCAGGAAGCCCTCTGACTCACTTTATTGCAAATTATTATTCCTGAAAAAATTATTGTTCAGGATTGGTTAGTAGAAAGAGATGCACAGAGCAAGGGATGGGAAAAGTACTTCCTGCCCTCTCCAAGCACACCATTTTATCCAAATCTCCATGTGTTCACCAACCCAGGAGCTTTCTACAGCCCCAACTTTTGGGGTTTTCATTACATAAACATGGCTAATTAAATTACTGACCACCAGCAACTGAACTTAGCCTCTGGTCCCTCAACCCTCTCTAGAGGTCTGGGAGTGGTTCTAATTCTCTTATCACATAGCTGACTCCCCAGGCAATCAGCTTCTACCTTAGGTGCTGCTAAAAATCACTTCATTCACTAAATACAACTTTATCACTCTTAAAACCTAGGAAAGTCCAAGGAAAATATGAGAAATATACACCTAAATGACCACATGTATATTTCTTAAAAATCACAGTATTGCACCTTTCATGTTCATTGTTTTCTAGACATAACTGCAACCAGATACCTTTCCTTACCAGCAGAGGATTCAGCGTCTGAGAATGAACCACCACAGCAGATGAGTAAGTTCCAGACTGTTGCCTTTGAGTACTCTCCCATGAGCCAAAAGCCATCTCCTTCCAAGTCCCAAACCCATGTCACAGGAGTAGGAGAGCAAGGTCTGGCCCCCAGTGAAGACTTTGATGCAGGAAAAGGAAACGAAACAATGGGAGGAAGGTGAGGAGCAAGGCACAAAGTGCCACCCAAAGTGACACACAGGCTCCTAGTCCAGATTGTTCTTCAGCATGCTCTTGGAGCTCTGGGCAGTGCTAGGTCCTGCGTGGTGTCAGAGGTTCACAGCCCAGTCCCTTACTCTGCAGGATACGAAAGAGGACTAGATAGTCGCAAGAGGACTAGCTTGTTTGGTTTAACCCTCTTTCTGTTAGAGAACTCTGTAATTCTCCCTCAGCCCCACCTTGACCTTCTGCCAAGTTCTTTCATGACTGTCAGTCTCTTTGAGCTTATCAGGATAAATATCTTTGGTCATTTCCATTTGGTATGTGATTTGGTCTTAAGTATCCTCAGGAGCACTACAGTAATTAGCAACAGCAATGGGCAGCACTGAGCATAATCAGTTTAAAGCAGTGTTTTTATCCAAGAATCTTACCTTGAAGAACCAGGCCTTCCTTCTTAATGGTATACATAAATGACGTGAAAGGAGCCAGAGGGGATTTGGCAATGAGAATCTGCACATAAAGCATATTTTAGGGTTAGTTAAAGGAAGTATCAGAGATGAGCCATTATCCTCACCTTGAGAGAAAGCTGTAACTGACGGCTATATGGCATAAGTTCATTATTCCTTAAAATTATTTTAGAGCAAAATGAATGCTACTCTTTCCAAGTGATCACCTTGGAAGGCTGTATATTTATTCCAAGATTCTCTTACCCAAAGTCATAATCTTGGATGAGTCTTCTAGAAATAGATGCTTCAGTATTTTATGTCAGTTGCTTAAATAGTTACCTTTCTGTCCAAAGAGAAATTTAGCCTGATTATGTAAACATGACTACTTTACAAAAAAAATTTCAAAACTACCCTTCAAAGATATAGATTGCCACCACTGTGACTATTCAAAGACAGGGTACTGGAAATTTGCTTTGTTCACACTTCACACCATATGTCTACATTTCCTTTTACTTAAGATGTGGAACATTTCCCATGGTTCTTGACTGTGGGTTTGGGCACATGACTTATTTTGGCTATAGGTCATGCCAGTTCTCAGTCCTGGCTTTAATAAGCCTTACATATTTTTATGTGTTCTCTGAAATCTTCAGTTAGAGCCAGAAAAAAAAATATGTCCAAGCTAGTCTGCTATCGCAATAGGAGGATGAGAAACACCTGGAGCAGACCTGATGAGCCAGACCCAGTTCAAATAGTCAAACCTCAGGAGACACATACATACATTAGTTGAATGCTTATTAGTATTTGCCTTTGAGATGTTGGCTTGTTATTGTCAAAGCATCATTGTAGCAAGAGTTTAATGACATGCCAGCCAAAACTAAGCATCAAAAATATTTTGAGCAAAGGCATTCTTCTAAAAAGAGACCTAGTTCAAAGGGAGTGGTCACTGGGTCCTTAAAAACTTAGTAGCACTAGCCCATTACCACATGTGATATGTAATTTCATTTTACCTCAGCACCTCTAAAGACTAAGGACTATTTTATTATAGCACTTCACCTGAAGGGAGATGAATTTTAATATCCTCAAAAACAGTGACAGCTTGACACTGAGTCACTTAGGTAATTGGGAAGGCAAGGTAGAAGGAAGAAGTCATTTCAAGTAACCAAAAGGTTTACGGTAATATCTCAATCCAACTCCATTGAGCAAACATTTACTAACTGTCAACTATGAGAAATAGTGGAACAATGTGGTTGAAAGATTACAGGTTTTGTCATGAAGTTGAATCTAGGCTCTTTAGCTAGATGGCAAAGTCTGCAATTTCCTCTTAGTAGCCATGCCTCTTCTAGTAAAAGAAAATTGATCAAATAACAACAGCAGAAAATCCTCAGGTTTCAACATTTCTCTGCATCTTTTGCAACTAATTGTGGCTGTGGCCAAGCTTTGACTCTTAGGGTGTGAATATAGGTGACAGGAAGAACTGGCTATGTTTTTATAAGACAATTGAGGGCTCTTTGTTGGCCCTTACTCCCTTCCCAAGGGCAGAAAACAGCTTCAACCACATGGACACACATCCTGGAGCATGGGGAAGTATTATGAGAGAATAAAGCACCAAGGCCTTGCATCACCAGTTATCTGTCTACCTCAGGATGGTGTAACTTATCTGAAACAGTGTATTTAAATGCCATCATGACTGTAGTATAGCCTAAATTATAACCAATACTGTGACTCCAGATGACATAACCTTTCCTCATAGGAAAATGGGGCCAACAACACCTGCCTAAATGAGATTCTTCTGAGAATCAAATTAAGGTCAGAAAATGCCCATCACTCTGCTCAACTAACAAGAACATTTCCAAGCAGACCATACATATACTGCCCAAATACCCCTTAACTCTTATTCACTAAAAACCATGTTTTTATTTTACCAGAGCATTCAATTCAAATTGAATTCTCAATAATTTTTATGCCTTTCTAAAGTCACCTAGCTAAACTTGGTTATCATCCTCAGAACTAATTAGATGATGTGTCAGTGGGGCATTTATATCTTCAAACACTTCACCTGACAATTAAAAGACAGATATTTAAGAGATGGTTCAACAAGAAGCTTAGGGATGCCCAATGATGGGAGAATGGCATGTCAGAAGAGGTCAGTATATGTAAAACTTCAGGGTGAATATGAACCTCTTGTATATCTTGCTGACATGCAGATTCTGATTCAGTAGATTTTGAGTGGTACCTCAATGTCTTCATTTCTAACAAGGTCCTAGGATATTCTGAAGCTACTATTTTGGGTGCTGGCTTCTAAGAAATTAGTACAATTAAAGAGAAAATGGGTGAGAAGAATTAGCTTCAATACAGTTCAATGAATCAGTCATGAGATGTGGTTCAAACAAATCTAGTGTGGTCTCAGGTTATGTCAATGGAGATACAGTATCTGGAGTAAGGAAACGATGTCCTGCTTTCCTTCTTACTCCATAAACCATGTTGATTTTGACTCCAGCTCAAATTTCCAAAGGGAAACTGACAGACAAGAGAACAGTTGGAGGAGCTCTAGATGGTTAAACACTCAAAGCAACCAACCCATGATCACAAACACTGCAACACAAACACAATGGCAAAGGCTGGGGTGAAGGTACTCATTGCTTTTCAAGTGAGTTTTTGAAGGTGGAGATTCTGTGGTGTTATGTACCAGGGAGGAGATATGTAAATTAGCTTTCTAACCGGAAGATTTCAGAAACAACCTGATGCTTCAAGTATCTGTGTGTCTAGACCAGGACTCCACCTGGGTAGACCTGAATCGATAGCTTAAGTCCTCTACCTTTCAGACCACAAGTTATGCCCTTCTAAAGCAAACAACCCTCTGAGCTAATCACTTAGCTCCCACAAACCTAATAACTTTAGGTTGTTTCATATGTTTCTGTTTCATATGTTCTGTCATCCCATAAATTTGGGTTATGCTACTCATTGTATGACTTGCCCTGTTGTCAACTGTCATTGTACCTTTTTTAATACATAAGCGCTGCAGGAAGGACTAGGCCGCATAATAAAAAAAACTCCAGGGTCTTAGTGAAAAATTAGTACTATACTCAACCCTGTGTGCAATGAGAGAGCTTGGTCTTCAAGCCTTAGGAGGGCTCAGTTATACAGTTGGGCAAGAATGAGTGCAGACACACATGTCTCCAGAAGCCCAGAGCCCCACAGACCGGTGTGTGGCTTGTGAGCTAGAAACACACTGCCTGCCAATAGATATATTTTGTCCCTTGAGAACCTCATCATTAACTACCCCCTGATGAATATACTTCCTTCTCTGTTCATCTATTCATGCAAGGAAAGTAGGCATCAATATTTTTAAATTCTTTTTAAAAATTGTTTTGGTTTTTTTAAGTAAAAATTTCTTTAAATTTTTTTTAATTCTACCACAACATGGAAGTCATTTCCATCACCTGTGTTATTTGCCCACCCATCAAGTATTTGTTCTATCCACAAGTACTTACTGGGACCTTTTCTTTGTGCCAACCACTGTTCTAAGTATAGGAGACAGAGCACAGGCAAAAAGATGAGATTCTTACTCTCACAGAACTGATAGTCTAGTGTCAGAAGACAGATTACAAAGGCGACTTTAGCTCTAAAATGATAGCTGGTTTAAACCTTCCAGCTTTACCCTTTGTGGTGTTTGTATTTCAAGGTAAGACTTTCAAAGGAGAGTAATGAATCTAAAATGGTGGAAAGTCCCATAGAGCGGGATGAGGAGGTGCTCCTTCCTCGGTTCTCATAACAATGATGATAAAGGTAACAATAAATGTTTCTCCTCACAACTCTTTGAAGTAGGTGGCCTCAATATGTCCTGCACAGTCAATCCACTTCCCTGGGATGATATATTATGAGATAAAACACTTAAGAGCAAATCGGGACATTAATCCCCATGCAGTGCTGATAATGTATGGTTCAAGACAAAGGGATTTAGACAGGGCATGCATGCCACTGCCTCAGCTGGTCACCAGCTTCCAATATTGGCAGCTGTTCTGCTGCCCTTTATCTCTGAATGTCCAAATCCTACCTGTTCTTTGAATCTCTTGCAAATACCATCTCTTCCAGAAAGTTTATGCTAATTTCTATAGCCCAGGGGGATGTCTCTTTCCAATTCCTTCACCTTCCTTTTTTTACAAGTAATGTCACTTGGACTTAGATAGTCTACATATGTTTTTATTCCCACTACTTCCTCTGGTCCCACCAAACCAGTGTGGTGGTGCTGAATACATAAAAGAAGCTCAATGTGAAAATGACTAAGTGCCCAAATTGGTGACCCTCAGAAGCTCTGACTCATATCCACCTTGAAGATCTATCTGGCACCCTTTCTCAAAGTTGGGGGACAAGAAGTCATAGGAAAGAGAAAGTTGTACAGCCCATCATTGCCAGAATTCTCAGCTTGGGCAGGTCCAAAGTCAAGTCTTTGGTTTCAACTTGGTGTAGCATCATATGTTTTTCCTGGCCTGTTCCTACTTCCAGGAGGCTCAGAAAGTGGAAAAGAATCCACAGAACAGTAAGTGCTGGGCACAGGAATCTTGGTTCTCCTCCAAAAGAGGTGCCACCTTCTAGGGACTACGCCTGCATCCTACTTTTAAAGTATAAGTGTGACCCTCATCTGATGTAACCCAGTTCAGCCCTTCTCCATTGGTGACCAGGAAGAACAGATGTTAGGAACCTTAGGTACAGGCTATCCAGGAGGTTTCTTTTACCAGTTAACCAAGACATTGGTCCTGGCAGATAACATGAGTACTAGCAATAATGTTCCAACTTTAGGAAAAAGTGAGTTTTGCCTTTGTGGTCCAGGAAAGCAGACATGAGGATAAGTGGCACTGGTTCTTCCACTTTCTCTTCTTGGATTCTTGTGTCAGGCAAGCTTACTTTGACATTGGTAACAAATCCTCCCTCTCTTGTATTTCCTTCCCCTTCCCACCCACTATCCCGATCTCATAATCATTGGGGTGAAGGGCACAGTAAAATGGACTGGCATAAAGTAAGTGGAAGCAGAAGAATCTCTTCATGTAGAGGCTCTCTGCTATAAGATGGAGGTGTAATGTGTTCAGTCTAGAAAACTGGGGTGAGAAGCAATTGAAGTAGATAGTTCAGAAATATGACTACATCCATCTATAATTTCCTATCTTGTTAATTTTTAAATCCTGTCTCACTTTTCCCTAAGATCAACATGAGTATGGGGTTGTCAGTGAATTCAGCAGAGACATCCTTGTTGAAGGCATCTAATCTTTTTATCTGTTTGCAGGGGTCCTGTTGAGAAGCGTAAGAGAAAACCCACTGACTCTAAAATGTCCTTCAACAGAGACACTATTATCTCACTTCAACTGGATGCCTGGGCTAATAAAACCCATTGCTAAGTTAAACAAACCTTTCCTCTAGTTGTGCCAAATGTCTGTGACAGAAATCCTTCATGCCAGGGATTTTCCTCCTTGTCCAAGACTTAGAAAAAGGTTGTTTTCTCAGCTGTTTTGAAGCCCAGGAAGAGAGCCAGGGAGGCAAACAAGCCAGTCAGTCTTGCATCAAATAATTCAATGGACTTTTGATAACCTCAAGTCTATCTCTTCCCCAGGTTGAGCTGTGCTCTTAAAGCCAAGGGACAGAAGGGCCGGAAATGCTCCAGACAGGAAGATTTCTGAGGCTGGACAGAGGCCACACGATCAGGGGGCTTGAAGTATACCCAGTGATCCTCAAAGGAATTCCCTAGTCATTGTGTAGAGAACTTGAGGGAAAGGTGGCAGATGTCCAATTCCCATTCCATATCTGGATCTTAAACTGATTAGAATCTGCTTTATCACTTGGAAAATCACTCTCCATGGAACACTGAAGCCTCAGTTCCAACAGATTTGTTAGATTATAAGGGCTGAGTAGAGAATGAGGTTAATGGCACTAACTGCCTTCTCAAAAATAGGGGAGTAAGATCTGTAGAAATAATAAAGTGTAGGAAATAACACTGTGGAAAATGAGCTGTATTTGAATAAGCATGAACTTATTAATTTATCTACATGTGACTTATTTCACAAATTTTCCTACAGAAATTGGGGGCAGAGATTAAGCTGATCGGAATTTCTAAAAAATATAATTCTAGACCCTGAGAAGATTCGCCTAGAAAGTTTGACCCTTAGGCTATTCCCCCACAAAGTATCACTATGCTTTTTTTATTACATGTTTCTGGAGATTGTTTAAGAATGTTTGCCTAGAAACAAATCAGGTACCCAAAATTTAAAAATTAAAAGAGTTAGCTTTCAAAATAAAACATTAATTTCTTCAGCTCAATAAGAGATTAACTTAGCAAATTATGGGGATAGTAATATTTTAGGGTCAGAGTAGCATTTGAAGCTTATTTATGCTCCATTCTATTATGAAAAATTTCAAACACATAGCAATGTTGAGAGAATTTTACAGTGAATTCACATAAATTTATCAAGTAGATTTACCATTAACATTTTGCTATCCCTGTTTTTTGTCCTTTACCTCTCCATTCACTAACCTATCTTATTTTTGGTGTTGTTGTATTTCAAAGTAAATTGCAAACATCTGTTCACATTCCTCTAAATTATTATCGTTATAATTAATTCTAGGCATAATGTTTGTTCACGTATTTTTTTTTAAATGAACTTTGTTTGATTTGAAAGAACTAGTGCTGTCTACGGCCATACCACCCTGAATGCGCCTGATCTCATCTGAAAGAACTAGTGCTTTCCCAAAATATACTAAAATCAGAGAGTTAAAGGACAATACATATATGTGGTATTATGCGAATCTATACAGTTAAAAGAATTTGGGTCATTCTTTTTATATTAAAGATCAACTTTATTTTTATTAAAGTATAATTTACATGCAACAAAGTCTTTTTTTTTTTAAATAGGCATTTAAGTTACAAATTTCTTTCTTGCACTGCTTTAGTTGTATTATGTAAGTTTTTGTATTATGTAAGTTTTGCTATGTTGTACTTCTGTTTTCGTTTTCTCAATTTATTTTCTAATTTCCCTTGAGATTTATTATTGATGGTGTGTGTGTATGTGTAATTTTCAGAATTCTAAAAACTTCCTTCTGCTATTGATTACTAATTTTATTCCATTGCAATTGGAGAAGTTTATAAGGCATCAATCCTTTAGTTTTTTGAGGCGCATTTTGTAGCCTAATACATATTCTACTCTGGAGCATGCTCTACAAATACTTGAAAAGAATGTATTGGATATTGTTGGTTAGAATACTCTATAATGGCTATTGAGTCTACTTGGTTTATAGTATTGTTCTTCTAGTCATTGTTGATCTCCTGCATAGTTATCCATCTATTATTAAAAATGGGAATTAAACTCTCCAACTATAATAGTGTGAATAATAGTGTGAATTGAGACTATGCATGTGTGGAATATGGGGAATTCTCAACTGTAAACAATTTAAATACACAGAGACACACACTTGCTAAATCATCTATTTCTTTCTCAATTCTGTCAACTTTTCCTATGTATACATTTGTGACTTATTTGTGAGGTACATATGTATTTATTCCATATTTTCTGGTACATGTAGGACCTTTACACAGTCCTGTGAAGACATCCCATTCTCCAGTATTTGCTTTTTAAATTTTTCTTGGGTCATTTGTTAGTCCTACCTGGTAGTGGACATTTGGCAACCATGATGGCAAGTAATTGCCACTGAATATTTTTGACAAATGCCTGATAGATAGGTCTGTTCATTGTGACCAAGCTTTGAGTCAGGTAAACTAAACATAAGTCCTGAAAATGGAACTTTCAGGTGGGTTAAATAGTGACTATTCTCTTAGATGTAGCCTTTGGGGGATTCCAAACTTGCTCTAGCTCCTCCAGGTACTGCTAGATTGCTGGCTTACAATTAGTAGCAGGATGCTTTTCCTTCAGAATTACTACGGAGTTGAGGAGAGGGGGGTGCAATTAAGGAAAGTTAAAATGGCACAAATCTTACTGTTCTTTTTGAGATTCAACTATTTTTCTTGAATTAACACTCTTCAGATTGTTGCAAGCTTCTAGCTAATTTCCAGTGTTTGAAAGGTTGATTTTTATTAATGTTTTTTGTGGAGGTGCAGATTTTTGGAATGCTTTAATATATGATTTGGGAGGCTGAGTCTTCCCTGTCATATTTTAAAACATATTGATGCAGTAGGCATCTTTGCTATTTCTACTCTTTTTTAAGGCCCCATTAACAGGTAGGACTAATAAATGGTATAAGAAACATTAGAAAGGAAAAATTGGAGGATAGAGGTCTTCAGGGAGCATTATAAAGTCCCTACATATTCCTGGAAATCTAGAAGACTACATACATGCCCAGGAAAAATCTTTTTCTATTTTGTGACTCAAGGTTCCATCTTATTTTTCTGTTTTAAAATAGTTTCACAGTTCTAAATGACTGTTTTGTTTTTATTCAACTTAATATTATGCATAAATTAAAATAGCAAATAATATTACTTAGCATTATTTTCTACCTTTCAGATGGAATTTATGTCAGCTATCATATTTTCAAGTCTCCTGACTTTTTCTAAACTTTTTCTAGTCTCCTGACTATTTCTAAACCAGCATATTCCAGTCTTCTCAAATTACCTTTACCTTTCTTAGGATGTTAATTATAGTTACAGTTTTTTCTAAATTTTCTAGTTTCTCTTGGCTCTTTTCTGTTTGATTTCTTCCCTCTTTTATGTGGTGGTATTTTTCAATGTCAGGTTTTGTCAGTCATCTATCACTTCCTGTCTTGTACCATTTTCTTGAAATCTATTGCTATCTCAAAGAGATTCCCAATCTCTGTTCTTTGGGGGTAATATCTTATATTGTTATTAAATTGAAATAATTTCAGATGGCTCATGAGAAAAAGAGTAAAAATACACAAAAGAGGTCAAACCTCCACATTGAAGAGTCCTTCTTTCTATGTGAATTTTAGTTCATTTCCTCTAAACAGGTAGTTACTTAGTGACATTATCCAAACACTAGCTTTGAGGGTCAGTTACATAGACATATACAGACACTATACATATGAGTGCTAATGTACCAATAGCTCCTCATGGGTAATATCTTCAAATCATTTTTATAGGAGGCTAAAAAAGGGGACGTTGGGGCCAACAATGATCATCCTTACATACATATTATACATTATATTATATGTGTACATATAATTCTAGCTCCAATAAACACTAGCTAAGTGGGTGTGACATCCCAACATAGATCCATGGGAAAAAAACTGGGCCTTACCTGACTAGGTCTGCTAGGAAGTACAGCTATGGCAAAGGAGTTCTGATCTGCAAGGGTCACAGAAGAAAGGCTGTGGCTATGTGATTATTATGGTAAAAAGATGCCAGGAACTCAGAGGGTGTGTCCTGAATTTTGAAGCACACATCCCTGTTACATCATGCGTGGGCCACAGGGCTTTGCTTTAGTCTCACAGGAATCAATTTGAGGAAGGCAACATGTTTCTATGTAAAGGGGCTGAACTCTGGGCTGAATGTATCCAAAAACAGCTGGTCAAGTGGGACTGGTTTGTGTAATGTGCCACATCCTTGGCTCTGCTCTGATGGGTGGAGAACTATGGCTAGTGGGAAATCAACATGTTCTTTCTTCAGAACACAGTCAAATTAATTCCCTCTGTTACTATTAGCATTCTAACAGAATTCTGTTAGCATTTTTACTATTTCCCTAAAGTCCTCCTCCAGTGAAAAAAAAGGGAAAAGGATAGGCAGGAAACACAAGACATAATTTTAGATGAGTTTGAGGGCATAACAGAGAGATAATAGAGTACCTTCCCCACACTTTCCTTTAGGGCTGAAACAAAATCTAGTCTGAATTAGTCTTTGCACAAGCTTAGTAAGATGGAAAGAGCTGGAAATTTATAGTTACTCTCTTTAGTGTTGTCAGGCTATTACCAGGGACTTGCCAGTTAAGTCTTTGCATTTTTAATATTTTTAATGTGACTATGTCTAAATCTTACACTGCATGTAAGGAAAGTGTGACTCACCTATAAAGAGTAGTTGGAGAATTAAGGTATCTTTAACTCAAAGAAATTGTTCCCATACTGGGGATATGTAGAAAAGTGTTAGAAAGAATCTAGTATGAAAAGCTTGATAGTAACCAAATTAGATTTGTAAGGAGTTTGAAAACTACCTTATCTTTTTGGGAACCCATCAGATTTCCATTTGGAGCCAACTTCAAACATCAGGATGGGCTTGGGATAATAATAAACAACTAACATTTATTAAATTCTTGCTATGTGAGAGGTACTACCTTAAGGTATGTGATCCCTATGTCAACTGTATAAGATATATATTACTATTACTCCCATTTAATCAATGAAGAAGGTCAAGCAAGCTCACTATCATTAGAGGAGAGTGACCACCCATGTCTGAGAACAAGTGGTCCCACCAGGCAGGCCCTCATGGGGTCTGATTTGAGGTGTGCCAGACACTATGTGTCTCTAGTGAAAATTTCTCCCCACTCCCTAGCATGTAAAGATCGGAAATCTTGAATGGATCTTATATTTGGACTAAATCTCTGTCTTCGGGCAGGATCCCTGGATAATGCACGTGATCAAGCAGGTCACACTCTCCAGAGTGAGTCAGAAGATAATCTCACCTGAAACACAGAACCGTGGACCTGAGAATACAGATGAATACTGACTGTTAGAGGGGTCAGAAAACTGTCTAATACAAGACACTCCCTGAACTGGGAATTCAGGACAAGTTTCCTTGTGAGGTCCAGCAGGACCTGGCACTGACCTCCCAAAGGAAGGTGGATAAGATGGTGGGTTAGCATCCTCCTGTTTTGTCACCATGCTAAGGATAACCCTGCTCAGAAATTTGAGGGTCCTTTCATGCTAACATAAGTTCACAAGCACCTTCTTGACTATACTGCAGTATCACTTGCCAGTCCCCCAAAGAGCTGACTTTCTCCTTTGTTTCCCTTCCTTATATTATGAATACAGTTTTTTGCTTTTCCAGTTACATAAATAACACATGTTCACTATAAACAATTCAAACAACGTAGAAGGAATAAAGCAAGACAGCCCCTTCTCAGGGTTTCTGCATGAGGGCAAACTTTACATTAGAACTACAGAACAGAGTGGGAAGAGGGGGTTGAAGCTCCCTTTTCTTCCCTAGGAACTTCAGAGGTGGGAGAGGAGGCAAGTCCAGAAGATCTGACCTCAAAATGTCCTAAACTCATTGTGGTCCCACGCCTTCTCAGTGTCAGCTTCAATCTGTCACCCACTCTTCCTGTTCTCTTATCGGGCCAGGAATTGCCTTCTGGAAGGCACACAGCAACTGTGGGTTTGGCCTTGTTAGAAGGCACAACAATGTGAAAGGCCTCTGCTTTGTTCTCCCAGGGTACCCATCTTAAATAACAACTCTCTATCTTTTCCCCCCTTCCCAAGGAATTAATCATGTTTTAGAAGTAAACTAGAGCTCTGCCTAATTACTATGGGACAAAAGCTTGTATCACAAAGACAAGAGCCCACACATTGAAGAGTTTCCTTCAGCATTCAGGCAGAGTCCTAATACAACCAGGAACAATGAAATAGAGGTAACTACCCTAATGAGTCTGTGGATTCCTGTGTACACAGGCAGGCAGATTCATCCCTCAGGGAGCCAGCCAGGACTCTGTAAGGAGTGAGGCGCCAAAGAGGAAGAAAGGCAGAAGAAACGAGAGTGGAAACACAAAACAAAAACAAAAACCTGGCCCAGCAACCCCAGAGCTGGGAGACCTTAGCCCTCCTGGCGCAGTTGCAGGTCTGAGACTCTTTGAAGTCATGTGATGGGGGCCTATGATCTTGGGGACAGCTTGGGGGATGGGATGGTCTAAAGGCATCTCATTGTTCTGAACTTGGGTTCAGAAGCTGTTTTCTGAGCCATCTTTCTCTTTAAAATTGAGATCATAATAGAGAACCAATTAAAATGGGCCTAATTAAAAGTTTTAATATTAAGAACCAAGAATTATATTTAAGGATCTATTCACTCCAGACCAATATAGAACAACTTTTATGGAGTATTTGTATAATGTTTGCTATGTTCTTTGGGGTTCCTAGGTAGAAGAAATTAGACAGGTTAATGATAAAGCAAAGCATGGCATGAGCATTAACAGACTAAGTTGGTTATTTCAAGACTGAGCTACTTGATTGGTACATCTCTAGTTTGGGTCACAGTTGTTGTTGTTTTTTTTTTTAACGAACAATTAAAAATAAATATGGAAATAATTTAAGGGATACAACAATTCATTTTAATTTCATCATCCATGTAACTCTATTTCTATATATCCATACCATGGAATACAATGCTGTTACAAAAAATACTAGTAACTCTATTTACTTGGAAAAATTTATAACATATGGAGGATTTAAAAATCATTACATATGATGAACACATACATATTTTCATATATACACAAAAAAGATAAGATTATAGCTCTCTAAAGGATTATTCCTTCTACTCTGAATTATAATGTAATAGCATGCATTTTTTTTTTTTAGTATTTTCCATCTCAGAATAAATAAACAGAACATTCTCTCCCTTCCTCATACAGGTAGGCAAATCAAGTTAAAGAGTGAGTGAGTGCCCTGCCATACATGGGTAGCAGTGCTAGTGGATGTGTCACAGCTGTTGCCAGAAATTCCTTGTTGTGAGCAGGCATAGGCTCTGGCTGCATATCCCTGAGAGAAGGTCATGCTAGAATGAAAATAAAGAGTCTGAAATGGGCAGACACACTTTGAAAATACATAAAATTATATATACAGTAAGTGTAAGAGATGGTTTCTTAGAGTTAAATGACAAATTCAATGTTATACTAATTCAACAAATATTTACTGAATACCTCCTATGTCTCAGGTACTGAGATAGACCAAGATGAGTATGATGAGGTCTCTGCCCCTAGGAGCTAAGTCACTGACTGTGAACTAATCTGAAAGGCTTGGGAATCCACAAGATGTCACATGCTGCAAAACCATACTGTCCAGCTCCTTGCCTTAGAGGCAACAGCAGTTCAAGGCCTTCGTGGCTTCAATATATATTGAAGAGAATATATATATATATATATATAGATAGATAGATAGATAGATAGATAGATAGATTATATATTAATTATATATATTGAAGAGAATATATATATATATATATATTCTCCAAGGATATAGCCTTAAAATGAATTCTGTCAGCAAGCAAGACCCCTGCATATAAACCAAAAGTCCTCACTACGGAACCATCACATTGCTAACTTCTTGAAAGTCATTCTTGATTTTCTAGCTCTACTTCAAAAACTCTCGCAGTCCTTCTCAATCTGGGCCAATTCAATTTTCAATCTCCCTTTCCCAGGTCCTGATCACACCAAATCTGATCCCTGAGGAGACATGTCAGGGGTGCTAGTTAGTATTTGGGCTGTTCTTGCTCCCATGAATGAACTTCCTTAGAGTTCAGCTCAAAAAGTCACCTCCTCTGTGAAGTTATTCTTCTCTTGCTTTCCACTCACCTCAGACAGGACTGGATGTTCCCCCTACCTCTCACTTTAAAAGGTCTTTCACAGAGAAACTTTTAGGCTCTTTCTCAGTCCATTCCACTTGTAAAATATTGCAATACTCCTCCCAGCTTTTGGCAAATAGCTACTACACCTTCGGTCCCCAAGTATTTTGCTTTCCTAGAGTCCAGCAACTAAGGGGTTATTACTTTAGTTACTGCACAGTGGTGGTGGGTGCCCCAGAACCTCTTCCTGTAGGACCTGACAGCTGTTAGGACTGCACCCTTCTTAGTAGAGAAATGCTCTTACTCTCCTCCTCCCCATCACTCTACACGACAGCCAGTGGGTCCTAGGCTTGCCAATCCAGCTCAATTTTGAAAATTATGTTTTATTCATCTTTGCTTTTTTCCAGAGCCTATTCCACTACACAGTTGATGTTCAGTAAATGCCAGCTTGCTAAATGACCACATTTCCAAAATTATTACTAATTTCATCTCAATTACTTATTTGATGCCACTTTTGAACTGGAAAGAATATTTTATAGCCCATCATTAATGATTAAGTAAGACTTAGCCAGAAAAGGCAGTATTTTTGTCATGGAAGAAATGACATGAAGGGCTGTCATAAAGCTTAATATGTGGCAAAGAAGCCATGGCTAACTAAAACCCACAAGTGATTTTTTAATTGTTTTCTGTTATCTTTTTCTTATTCTTTATCTGAACCTTTTCAAAGAATTTTATAAACCAGAAAAGCTGCTTAATGTAAGCTTCATGCTTTCTTCTCTCTACTTTAGTAGATGTGAAGAATGAACAGGCCAAAAGAGAACCAAGGAGATCAAGAAAGAACAGAAAATGAATTAGAGGAGATGCAAAGGAATAGGATCATCTAGAAACCAGAGAGGTATACCTGAATTTTCAGAATTGGTCTCCACCTAACTGAGGATGTAAATGCCAAATTAATAATAAAGGCGGTTGTTATTTGAACTTTCTGATCTCTGAACAGCTGATGTGTGCATTATTCAGTATTTTTTGTGTTGCAAGTCACAGACAATACCATTAAGACTAAACAGAAAAGGGGATCTATTGGCTCACAGAACTGGAATGTTGAGAGGTAACTGACCTCAGGCACAGTTGGATCCAGAGCCTCAAACAAAGACCTCAGAACTCTCCCTTCTCAGAACATTCTCCATTTCTTAATTTTGCTTCTCTCTGGGTTGATTTCATTGTCAGCCTTACATGGATTCCCTCTTTACAATGGTAAAGAGAGGTACCAAGCTTATTTCTTCAGTTAGCAATTCTGATTGTTTCAGTTATGGGTTGACTCTGCACACCTTAAGTTGGGTGAACTGGCTGCAACAAACCAGTCTCATAGTTTATTGTAAAAATGATACTTGCATAGCTCTTATGAAGTGTCTGTCACAGCAATGGCAATGGTTAATGTATTGTCAACATTCCCTGGATGGCTACAGAAAGTGTAAAAGCTCTTTCTTACAGAAACAAACAGGTCTCTCCTTTCCGACATGTCTCCTGAGGTATGTAGCTCTCACCTGGGTGTGAACTACAGTGTGCAACCTTGCTTTTCAGTCTCTAGAGGCCGTTGACTTGATCTTGGCACTTGAACTACATGCCAGCCTCCCGTCCCTTAAACCCTTCTCATCCCAACACCACATTTGTTTTCCCTTCATTGTGCAAACTCAGAAGCACAGGCAACTCTCTCATGTTCAAATTGATTGTTTTCTACTTATATACTTCTCCTTAACTTTGGAAAAATTCTAGGTTTCTTCATATAAGAAAAATATAACTTAAACTTGAAACTACCCATTACCATCACAGTTTAAGGTGAGTCAGCAATTAAGAATACTAAATATATTAACTTTGATAATTTAGTTGTATATGGCCCGGTGCTGTGGACTAAAGAGGTAGGAATTCAGAAAAGCCAGTTGACAACAAGATACGTCCATGTACCTGTAACTTAGTAACAATTAAGAACAATAATAACTAATAATTAATCTCGTGGGGTCTTAGTTCCCTCTTCTGTAAAATGGGGATGATAGTAGCTATCAAACAAAGAGGAGTGATTAAAAATGGACAATCAATGTATAGCACATTTGCACCTGATAAATGGTTAAGCACTTGTTAAGTGTTAGATGTTGCTGTTAAACATGACTGCTTTGCAAACCAGTAAATTCGTGCTCTCGCCAGTCCAATGACAAGTAAGAGATCCTTTCCTTTTGAAACCAGAAGTGTTTTAAGAGATCTGGCTGATCTTAGAGACTCAGAGCAGCAAGATGCTGGCTGGGAAGAGAATCCAGTGGTCTCTGCCCCTAACTTGTTCCTCTGTTGTAAGCCTTGTGGCTCAGCTCTTTAGCCTGTAAATAGAGTGTGAATGTGGGAAGATATCCTAAAGTTTTAGTTTGCTGTTGGCTTTGGGTTCCATAATGAAGGTCTCTGCCTACCTCTGGACCTCATAAACAGAGACTTAGGGGGAAATTTTGCCAAAGTTCAATTGCACATCAGAGAAAGCCACAGAGCCAGAGAGCTCCCTGAGGACCCACAGATCTGCTTTGTCTACTGCCAAGCCATGGCCCCAATGCATGGATAAGCCTGCAAGCCAAGAGCCAAAGCCACAAAGTTCCACCAGTTCATTTAGCCTTGGCATTTCAACGGACTGAAGGATCTGTTATTTGGGTTGTTGTCTCATTGTTAAGGGGTAAAAACAGAAACATACCCGTCATCGGAAAACTGGTTTACTAAAATCACCACCACTACCCTAACCCCACCCAAAGCCTACTGTGAGAATAGTTCTACGCCTTGTGTGACGAAATGGAGCAAATGCCAGGTTTTCCCTACTGGTGAACCCTAAATTTTTTTGTGGCCAATCTTTCCCACGGACTGCCTTGGACAGTTTCTGCATCCCAGGACGGATGCAGCTGCACCTTCAGAGCCACCAGGGCTGGCTCTAGGCATGGAATCTATGGTTCCCCTCCATCTCAGTCCTTGCCCCCACAGAAACGAAGCCCTCCTGATGGTTTGATTTCAATTTTAGAAGTTTTTCAAATCTTCTTTAACATCTCTCCCAATTAAAAAGCAAAACAAAAGAATTCGTAACTCTTTCTGCCCCTTGGATTTGTTTTTTGTTCAAACAATGCCCTTAAATACAGGAATTACAATTTTCCCCCTGAAAGCCATGATGGTTTGAGTTCTAAAAATGACCCCCAATGGAAAGCTATCTAGAGGACTGACACAAGAGAATTCTGAAATTACAAATAGGTCTTTTTT
>PVHY01006486.1:0-54469 GCA_004024945.1 Uropsilus gracilis | reverse complement strand
AGGACATCGGCAGCGAATGAGGCTGGAATGTTCTTAGTACTACAACTCACTGCAAAGTCTTACTGGAAACATCTTAAATTATGGAAAAATATGAAGTGGTATGTAAAGACAAGGTGTAAGGTGTCAGTAATATTTCTTATCTACGAATTCTGTTCAAAGGCTCAAAATTCACCTCTTACTAAAAGAGCTTTTATTATTTGAGGCACAAAATCTTTTTTCTTTTTGAAACAAATTTGCACTTTCAGACAGTCCTTAAGAGAAAACAACTTATCTAAGACTGGGTAAAGGTCAGTGCCCTAAATTCTGCAAGTGGCCAGGTTGGAGGCCAACTCCAGAATTCCCATTTTCTGCATTACCATCACAGCATCTTGCCATCTAATAAAACCTACCTCATATCTTGGTTTTGAACACTTGAAAATCGAAAGAGACATGACAGGTCAAAATCTGAGACTCCGTGGCTTTCTGATTTACTTGCAAATCCACATATCACTCTCCTCTCATTTTGTCAGCATCTGAATTTGTTTGGTTGTTACATGAGTGATGAAAGCTTAAAAGCTATGTTGATATGTACAGCATGTGGAAAACCACTCTCAGGTTCTCTCTCCATCCTGGACAGGATAGAGGTGCATGTACACAGTCTTATATACCCACACAGGCCTATCTGTCCATTTGTGCACACACTCAACATCACTAGACACTCTTAAAAAACACAGCATATCATGTGCTGATTTGATGGGAAGCCACGGGCTAAGTTCTCAGACACTGGCCAAGAAAAGATGGGATCCAACCCATCCCTAGACCACAGGAAAAATACTTTCAACCACAGAGCTGGCTGCAAAATATTCCTTTTGTAGGAAACAAAATGTTTCCAACCCTGGGATTTTTTTTCCCTTTGGTCCTTTCACTGTTATTGAGTAGGAAAGGCAAATGCTTAAGCACAATGCCAAGTGTAAACATCTAAGGAAATCCAAACCAGGCTCTTTTGCTAGAAGAGTGGAATGAATACAGGGTGAACAGGCACTACACTGGGCAACCCCCAACCTTTAGAAGTTTCTGGGGCATAACAACTTTGTCTGTTCTTTACCTGCTTCTGATTCCTACTTAATCACACTCTATCACAGTTTTACGTATCAACTAGGTAAATTTGGACAAGTTGCTTCACTTTTTCTAAGTTTCAGTTCCTTAAGTATCAAGTATGAATAATAATAGTGTCATATGTTACTATAAAAAATAAATGAAACAAATTTAAAAGTTGTAAAATGTCCAGCTTATGGTAGGGACTCAAGAAATAAGATTTTTCAAAGCCATGCTGAGATACCATTTCATATGTGTGAGAATAACCTGTATCAAAAAGACCAGAAACAATAAAAGTTGCCCAAAATGTGGAGCAAAAGGAACATTCATACATTGGTGGGAATGTAGGCTAGTTCAGACATTTGGAAAATAGTACAGATGTTCCTCAAAATATAAAACCCTAATTTGAAGAGATATATGCACTTCTGAGTTCACTTCAGTACTATTTATAATAGCCAAATTATGGAAACAACCTAGTACCAATGACAAGTGACTGAATAAAGAAGATGTGGTATATGCACATAATGAAATACTACTCAGCCATAAAAAGATGAAATCTGCCATTTGCACCAATACGAATGGAACTGGAGGGGATGGTGTGATATGAAATAAGTCCAAAAGGAGAAAGACAAATTCTGGATGATTTCACTCATGGGATGTAGCAAAACAAAAACAAAGGAACAGACAAAGTTAAACAAAAACAAATGCCTTCAATCCTAGAAATGTGACTGCAAAACTGCGGCGACTAGAGTGGGAGAGTTGGGGGTAGGGCAAAGGATGAAAAGAGTCCAGTGGTTTATGGTAGTGGTCTATGGAGACTGTGGTGGTGGGTGTGGTATGATAACATAGATCTAATGAGATGTGAACCTATTCCTCTTAATCATTACATTATTGTTAACCAATGTTACCTCAAAAAAAAAAATTAAATAGGCCAATTACTCTGATTTGTCACCAGAGAACTATTTTCATGAACTGTTACAAGTCAAAAATTCCTTAGAGATTAATACTCCAGTCCCCACATTTATAAATAATGAAGCAGTTCTAGAGAGATGAAAAGGTGTGTCCAAGTCATCTAATCAATACTAGGCCTACAGCTGAGGTTCTGTAAACAAGACACAGAGTGAAGAGCATGAAAGCAACTCATAATTCAGAGTGCATGATGTGCTACCAGTTGGTAGGGGACATCAACCCTTTAGCTTACCAAAGAACCACCTAAGGAATGTATAAAAGTACAGATTTTTAGGTCTACGCCCCAGAACTGCTGGCTTATTTGTGGAAGGCCCAGGAATGTGAATTTTTAACAAGCTGTTCAGGTGGATTCCAAAAGGTATTCCTCTGGCCATCAGTCAAGAAACTTTATGAGAGAAAGCCATCTGCCAAATAAATTAACTGAGTAGAATGCTGGGGTTGTCTTCTAGGCTAATCACTGAAGAAATGATGCAGCAAGCCTTATCGTAAATAATGAAGAATATTTCCATAGCACAAAATAGTAAATGAGGTATAGCATGGAGTTGTTTCTTCTTTCAGATCATTAAGAATTTTATAGAAGAGGAACCTATGACTCAGAGTCATTTGCCCATGATTACATATCTAATTAGAGACAAAGCTAGAAACTTAATTCCAAAATATCTTTTTCCATAATGGAGAATATTTTTTACTAGCTACCTAGAGGTAAAGACATTGGACTTAAATATTTATGTTACGTGTCAGAATCCATGAATTAATTTTAGTACGTGAAGGAATTAAACAAGTCATCCTCGTTCTTTCATGCACTCAAATGGAAAAGTCCTCCCATGCTAATTGTAGGGCTATGATTCATTCCCCTAGCTTCCTTGTAGGCTAATGAAGTAAACTTGGTCAGAAGGAAGGTGCCACAATCATACAATGCTGGGCATTTTCAAGACCACCAGAAACTATAGTGACCATGGTACACCCCCCCCCCCACTTCCTAGTCATTAAAATCCTGCTTGTTAATATAAAACATATACCTGACCCCAAGGACTATAGAATTCTGTGCATCATCAAATAACCACACAAGTATCCTAGTTAGTAGTTACTGTGTTAAAGAATTTGTGAACTTCCTAGACACAGCTTGAATAAATCAATATTGAACTAAAACCAGAGTCCTTCTCCAGAGGGTCAAGTTTCAGGTGTTCTCTGTAGTGATGGGGTACCTAAGGGTCTCCCAGCAGTTTCCAGGGTTCCACTGCCCCAGGCTAGAAATGGTTATTATTTTGACTTCTTGGTCCAATGCTGAGGGATCTGAGCCAGCACACTAGTATAGCTCTTCCACTTCTACTCTGCTTTCATGGATGCTTTAGGACAACAACGATCCTCAAACTCCAACAGAGTTCCATCTGAAAGTTGCTATGAAAAGTAGGCAACACAGCACATTATTTAAAGTAAAGGCCTGTTTGAAGAAAATCAGTGCATTCAATAACTGGATGAGACCTACCCTCACAAAAAATATAAGAATGCTCCAATTCATGAAGTTCAATACAAAAGACTCATATGATTTACTTTTATCTTGTGACCAAATTTATCGGCCAGAGTAGAAGGGTATAGAATGCTCCTTGAGAATTTAAGGTGGAAACTAAATTAGAATCCAAAGATGTTGCTACCCCACTAACTATCCTCTCCTTCCTGGAGAACTCTGGCCTTTACGGCTGCACCCTGGCTCCGTGGCATCAGTGCTTTCTCCAGTGTGAACATATCCAAAGATGGGAGTCAGCTATGCTTTCAGCACCGGAGAGGTGGGGTCTAGAGGCACGTACACAGACCACAGACACTTCCACACACCTCTTCTAGACGAGCTTTCAAACCCCCAACTCCCAAAAGGCATTACTTCCAACCATTAAAGTATTTCCTGAGCTTAGATACATTTGGAAAGTTTTGAAAAATCCCACAGGAAGGAGACTGGGCAAAGAGAGCTCCATTTTCTCATGCCATTCAGGAAGCATTGCACAAAATGCTTGCCCTTTAAGACAGCCCTGCTCAAGAGCCCAGCTCTCAGGGCTGGAGAACCCTGGTAGACCGGAAAGCCCCTTGTGGAACCAAGCCAGTGTGACTACATTGGGGGGGGGTGTCTTAAATTAACTCAATTATAACAAGAGTGTTTATTTATGTAGACTCGTTCAATCAAGGTCTGTTAGAAAAATAGAACTCATACCAGGTCGTTGAAGAGAGAAGAGTTAGTGCTGGGAGCTAGCTACAAATGTGCTGGAATTGCTGAGAGGAAACTAGGAGCATGGTGGCAGAGAGTCAACAGATTCACAACAATGAGAAGTCACCGCCTTCCCTAAAGAGGGAGAAGAAAGAGGTGCTGTTACTACAGCCAGGACTGGAGGTGCCCAACTCCACACCTTTGTGGAGCTGGGACACAAACCAGTCAATGACGAAGATGGAACAGTACCACTGCCTGAGGCGTAACTGGCAACAGATAGAAGGAGGTAGAAATGCATGGCTTCTCCCACACTTCTGCTCTTCACATTCTCTTCAGAGTACTATACTAAGAACAATGGAAAGGTAACCTGAGAGATGAGAAGGCAGAGTTAGTTCTCCATGGGACCAAACAGAGCAAGAGAAAGGCAGGGAATGAATTTGAGATCAAATAAGGAACTGATGGCAGGATCCATGAAGGCAGGGATTTCCAATTTCCAACTTGCAAATACGGAGAAAACCTTGAAGAAAACCCTGAAGACTAAGCTGACCTAAGTGAGTCCACATCGCCGGGATTGCCAGAATTCACTGGAGAAGAGACACAACTATCCACAGTGTCCTCTCGCCTCTGAACTCTGAGACTTTACTGCAAATTATCTATACTTTCTCTTTCCTAACTTCATTTTCCACATATTCTGATGACCACTGCCTCCTTACAGGATGAAGACTGGGAACTGCAACTGAATACAGAGTGGGCCCTAGTGCTGGGATGGACACATTCACAGACAGTGGATGAAGAAGAGAGAAAAATGGACCAGAAAACAATGGTAGAAGTTGGGGAGAGTGGGAGAAGAAGAAACTTTGACTCAAGATACTGCACAATTATAAGCAATCCTCCTGATGTAGTTCTGAAGGTCGTCACTGAGATCTGGGGTGAAGAATGGAAGTAGCCATATATTATATAAGCAGGACACTATGCATGTCCTGCGCAGGGCCAGCTCTGGTCTTCTTTCCAAGCCTGCCCATTCTCTTGAATAGTACATTTGGTGAGCAATAGCTTCATCTACCTACCTAATTAAATGGTCCCACTTTCCAACTTCCTTCCATTTCCTCTCTCTCTGCACAAATGCTATTGATCCTGCCTCATACCATCTCATATCGCTCTCTTCTTTTCTCCATCTTAATAGCAACTACAGGTCTTCATTTCTTTGCATCTTATTTCAAACTCCTCCAAATCTGCATGGGAAACTCTTGACTAAGGGAGCCTTGGAAAGTGTAGCTCTGATGTTACAGTCCTGCTATGGTGGGGTGGAGGGAGGGTGTCTTGATGGAGTTTCTTCAAGCCTTCAGGATCAAGTCTGACTTGTGATATCTTTCCCTGTTTTAAAGGCCTTGCTTTAACTACAGGCCCCATTCCCCCCTTGTCCCTACCTATTGGACAGGAACCTACAATAACACTCACCCCCAGTAGAATAAAATTTGAAGGATCATTTGCAGTTTCAACCTGGGCCAATTAATTCATATATCTTCCTCTTCCATCTTCCTAGAAAACACAGATACACCCTTGATATGTTAAGTCTCATCTGAAACATTATAGCTCCTTAAATCCTTCCTGGAAGATGCCTTCCTGTTGAGAGTGTGGCCAGCGCAGCATTGAGGCTCACACTGGACTCTGTGGCAGTTCCCTCAAGACCTATTTGTGCTTACCCCAGGTCTGTCTTCTCCCCTAAGTGTCTTCCCTCTGCTAGTTTGGCTATTCAGAGGCAGGAACTGGCCTTTATTATATTCACATTGCCAGTATTTGGCACATACATCTATCCAGAAAATAACTGGAGGGAGAAAAAGAAGAGGGAGGAAGGAAAGTATGCAAGGAAAAGAGAGTACCTAATACAAAAGTAAGACACTTACTCATCTAGTCTTGAGAAAATAGTAGACCTAAGAGTGGCTCCTTATCTATGGTTAGAGCACAATGGACTATTATTGCAATTACAGTCTCTAGAAGATTTATTGTTAAAGCGTTTAAGCTATAATGTATATATTTCCTTAACTGAGGGAAAATACTTTATTTTTAGGAGATGAAATAAAAATGATCAAGACTTCATAGATGTTACTAGCTATGGCAGTTACTCAACCAACTTGTCTCAGTGAGTTTTCTTTGAAAATACTTGGCCTTTGAACAACCACAGCATGTAGCAGATCCCCTATACAGAAAGATCCGAGAGATTTGGTCAAAATTTCTGCTGTCTAATTTAAATCAAAACTATAGGCTGGTTCCAGAGAAGGATTGGTCTTTGGCGTCTATAGGATCAGATGCTGACAGACTCTTAGCAAAGCCAGTCACAGGGATCTTGGAGCCAGACCTAACTGGGAAAAGCAGGGAAAAGGTATTGAAGGGAAAGACTGGGAGCAGAAAGAAGTCACAAAGAGGAACTAGAGATATCTTACAAAGGACTGGCTAACATTCCAATGCATGGTCAGTATAGAACATCTGGAGAGAATGCTGTACAAATAGTGACAAATAAGAGAGGACAGTTTGGTATAACCATGGGTGCTGAAGGGTTAGAGGTCACATAGTAGCTACTGAAAATTGGTGATTTAAGGAGGCACCTGTTAGAGAACAGAGAGCTTCCGGAGTTTTCCCATACCACTATAAATTGACCGAATCTTTACTAGCATGCTGGGATAATACTTTTGGAAAACAGACAACTCAGATGGGATAGCCATGAACTCAATGCTTAACTGGGGGGAGTGATGTAACAAGGAGAAAGAAAAGAGACAGAGATCAGGTAAAGCAGTCATTCTGTAGCATCCATGATGAGCAGGTTCTATGGTATGTATCCACAGGTGCACAGGTTGTCACAGACCACGACAAGTGGGGATGGGTCCGTCCCCACTGAGGGCAGAGCTCCACAGATAGTCTTTACCTGCACTGATGATAAGTAGTAAGATACTGAAGTTAAACTCAGATTGTGGGACAATAGTGACCAGAAAGGTCAAAACTGGAGGGAGGCAGGTCTTCCCCTGATTGGATGGTGAAAGTCAGAGGACCATGTCCCATACAGCTCATTCTTCCTCAAGGGTATTCTATAGCTGAACTGATGCACGATGCTCAGAGCAAGGGAGCAGGATGGAAGAAGGACAAAATCAGAGAAGGGAGGAGCACAAGGAATCATAGAGATGGTTCATGGGTGAAATGGTGGTAGGGGAACTATGAGATATACAATGATGTAAGAAAAAATATATATAATCAATGGGGAAGAAAGTGTTGTTGTACCTAGAGTAATGCTGTCATAGGAAATGAATGCAGGATTATTTAACAGACACAGAAAAAGTTCAAGGTAATGACTCATTCCATATGGTAAAAGCAATGAGGATGACTGTGGTTGAATGGAGAGATTTTCTTCTTAATTTCAGGCAGCATACATGAATACACTTATATCAACAAGGACTCAGTATTGGAAAATGGTTAAGAACTAGGGATGAAGTAGGGGGGGGCATGTATGTGTATGGGAAGGGACTCTGAGAAACCCTGTGATTCAGAGCAATGTTTTTTAAAGCTCTGTAAACTTCAATGTACTCATCTATAAAGTAAACCTGGTAATATCTGTTTCATCAGGTAGCTGTGAGGCTTGAACAAGAAATTGCCTACGAAGCACTTAGCAGAGTATTTAGCACAAAGGAAAGTCTCAATAAATGGCTGGGTAGATTGAGCAAAGCAATCAGACCAGAGGTGTGGGTGTGGAGGTTTTGAGTGTTTGTCGTCAGTCCTTCCCAGGTAGCTCAGATCTAACATTTTAAGGTTTATAACAATCCTCTTGTAGGAGGTCTGATACCCAGTGAATTTTGTTACTTAAAGCCACATGGATCATAATTATAGTTCAATCTCTCATTGCCAATTATGAGTTGAGGATTCAGAAAATACACAGAAGGGCAGAGTCACTGTAGCTTGGCTCTCTAAAGGTGTTCTCAAAATCACAGTCCCTTTGGTAACAATAAAACAAGGGTCCAAGACTCAAGCACACACGCTCTTTGTCCTAGATGCCAGAACTAGATTCTGCCAAACCAAGAAGGGAAATTTTCAGAAAGAGACCCTCTGTGGAAAAATCTCTGCTTCAAGCATTTGAACACTAAGCCAGTTGCCAGGAACCACTGACTGGTTTAAAAATCCAGGCTTTGGGGGTGGGGTGTGGAGACAGGGGCAAGAGAGTAGGAGGAATCTTGAGGGAAGGAATATGTTGTCTATCTTAACCAAAAACTTCAAAGTATACAGAACAGCAGAAATCAGGGAAGTGCAATGACTTATATTGTAAGTGACAACCAGTCATGCATTGGGTTTTGTTTAGCATATCAAAAAATATTATGGTAACACAGTCAGACTTACATAAATTCAAACTCAATGCTAGAGATATATTTGACTAGTTTTCCCTCACACCTCCATCATGCAAATCCTTTGTCTGCTTCCCATTCTCCTACACCTAATTTTATAAACTACTAAGATTTGTGAAAGACCTGAAGAACCTGGAGCCCCATCCCACCCATTGTCCCAAGTTGAAATGCAAAACCAGCCCTGTGTCATGCTGTGACTCATAGCCACAGTGGACCCCTGGGAAGAAGCAGAGACCACAGGCCCAGGGAGTACCCCACTTCACAGCAGGCATATTCCCTCAGCTCTAAGAATCCTTCAGGCTGGACTGCTTTGACCACAACTTTGACAAACTTTGCTTTTCAAATCACACACACAGACAGGGCGAAGAGCATTCTGAATCACAGTCACATGCCAAGAGTAGTTCTAAGCCAAATAATGGTAAGAGAAAGGCAAGAAGCAGCTCATCATCTTCCTAATGTCCTTGCCCCTGAGTGGGAGTGGCTGTTCCAGTTCAGTTAGCGTCGGAGGTAAGTTAAGTGACATTCCAGATCTAGTCATCCTTGGGGAAAAATTGGAGAGAGAAATATTAAGGAACCATTCATTGCAAGCCAAAAGAATCATCACTTAGTCAAAACTTCATTTTCTAGCACCTCATTATATCCCTAAATTAAAAAAAAACAATGCCTATAGGTCAGACAATATGGTACAACATAAACTCTTAAGTTAAACAAAGATGGATCCAAATCTTTATACTCCCAGTGCAAGCAAGGTATTTGTCCTTTAGCCCAATTTCTCTATTTGTAAAAAGGAGATGATAAAACGTATGCTGATGGGTTGTTGGGTTAATGGAAATAAAACACATGAAGACTCCCACATGACGCCTGTGGCTACTTGGTAAAGGTGAACTTCCTACCATGCCTGAAAAATGGAGAGGGATTTAACTGGTGTTGCCTCAAGCACAGAGGTGTCAAGTATGATTTTTACTACCTTACCTTGGAGCCCCCAAGGAGCAAGAAATGAGTCCCCACAAAGGCTGCCTCCTTCTTCTGTTCCTCTTAGTCCTTCCCACTCTGACTTTTCAAAATGAAGACACAATGACTCAAAAATATGATACCCATTAAGCTTCTCCTGTGCTGAGAAAATCAGACAAACCAAAACCCGGAAAACTCCAGTTCTCCCAAACCTTTGTATATCTTTAGCTTATGAAGATAGGCATCAGAGAGCTAAAGATTTAAGGGTAGCTCTCCTTGAGCACAAATGACCAGGAGAAGGACAGAAAAGTCAGCCCTATTTGCAAGCTGTTGTCTAGAAGAAAGAAACGTTCATTTGGGAAATTCAAGCTCACTGAAGTTCAACATGGAAAAAGTCACTAATTCAAATGCTTGGGGCCAAGAATTTAAAATGCTGACTTCGATTTGGTGATTCATTGCAATGTGGGGTGGGAAGGTGTCTTTTCAAGATATTTTTCTTCAGAGTTCTGTAGAACTTTTTATGAACCATGGAAAGTCAAAGGGATATAAATATCTCTCATTGTCTGCAAGCCTAGTATTTTGATTGGGCTTGGGGACTTTCTAGCTCAGAGTTTTTCTATTAAAAGTCAGCACACTAAAGTGAAAATAGTAACTGATCAGGAAGTAGTAGTAGAATTTAATACCATTGCTATTTCTGCTACTAGTTGTGTTGACCCTGAGTAAGTTAGTTAATCTCAGCTATAAAGTGGAGGGTAGGGAAAGAGTGTGGGTGTGGATACCATCCCTATGGGAATCACCTGAAGGGCTCACCTCTCTAATGGTTGCTGGTGGTGGGACTGGGAGGTTTCATTGTTAATACCTGTGAGTCTTGAGCTCATAGTAGGCGGGACTCACTGGATGCCACTAGGAGGCACCTTGGATGAGACATTGTCATTTGCTAAATGTGTTTCTGCTAACGAAAGTGCTACTTCATTTGCAAACCAGATCATAGTTTATGTAGATATTAAATCATTCTCTCTTTTTTCTTTTCTTTCTTTCTTTCCTTTTTTTTTTTTTGCTTTTCTTAACCAAAATTGTTGCCTCATTTTCTTCTTACTCACTGCTAACCAACCAAAGCTAAAACCAAACATCCTGTCCAACCTTTATTCTCAAATGAGCCAAATCAATTTCAGTGACCTTGACTCTCAGGTCACCGCCTTGTCCAAGGCTCTCCAAGCTATTTCCCAGATTTTCTCCTTTAGCCTGATAAGGAGTCTTCAGTGTGGCTCCAAGCCCTCTTCTACTTCCTGCAACAGCTGAGATTCCTCTGGAAATCTTTCATCTATGTATTTATCTTGGTTCACACAGCAAATCAGATCTGAGAGGGTCACGGCACAAGGGGACAGACAGTGTGTATAAAAATAAAACTAATCGAAACTTGAGGAGAATGACAGAGTATGTAATAAAACATGGGTGAAATGAGTGACTTGATGAAAAAGTCACCTAAACACTCTGAATAGACGGGTCACTGCCTCCCTGATGGTCAGAGACCATGATGGGCAAAGACAGCTATGAGACCATGCGCTAAGCCTCCCATAGATACAAATGTGTTGGGCACAGGAATATTCTAATTTCACAGATATGCCCTGCTTTTGGAAATGGTGGTAATAATTTTATGTCTCTACCTGAATGAAAAATGTTTAAGACCACTGTGGTGGTCCCCCCTCCCTTGTATTGATCTGATTTGATTTGAACTTTTAGGGATCCTATGGGACTTGAAATCACCTTAGGAAAACTGGCTCTGCTCCTCAGCAAAGGTCTGTCTACTGCAGTCAAAGCCTCAGCCAGAAGGACGACCTGCATGGGAGAAACTGTCTTGGCGTTTTTTAATTGGCAATTTCCAATGGAACCTCTTCAGAGGGGGCAGTTTTTCTACTTGAGCCCATTTAGAAGCAGTGATTTGGGGGGTACACTGACTTTTTTTCAAAGAGCACCCATGATTTAATTATTTTTCTAGGTGGTGGGGAAGATACGGAAACTTTTGATACTTTTACCTCTGTGAGTCCTAGCGTTCCCTGCATTCATTTGGTATTGTGTTACTTACAGGTAGGATTTCCTCAGATTTTAATACATTTGCCTAGTGAAAAAAAAAAAACCTTAAAAAATAACACCATTTGGGGTCCTTTTTTCTGTATTTTCCCAATCTGCTCAGTACCTGCTAAAGCACTTCTTTTTTTTTAAAAAAAAATAATATATATATATATATTTCTCATCATTGTGATCCCTGGGGGTCCCCCCCCCACCTCCCCTCCCTGGCTAAAGCACTTCTAATAGAGGAGAGTGTGGGCAGGGAGTTATATTTCGCACTTGAGCAGTTCTGAAAAGGAAGGGAGCATTTATGCCCTAGGCGATGCACTTGGCTAGGAGTCTATGTTCCCTTTGGCATTTCTGCAGACATTTATGCTTAAAAATAAATTTCTCCCACCCCGTAGCACAGCCAAACTTCTCTGGCTGGATCTAGTCACAGATACAAAAATACCAATACAAAATAACAAAAACAAAAAAAATCTCCTTGCCTAAAGAGAGCAGAGGAGCTGGGGCAGAAAACAAGAGAACAAACATAATGACCTGGAACCATTTTACAAAAGGAGCCAGGCTCATTTTTTGGGAGACCCGTGTGCCTGACTTCTCTCTGAAGGAACCCAGGTTTCACATACTTACATCCTCTCCAACATCTTTCTCTAGGTGACGATGGACATATGTCTGGCAGTCTCTCCCTCGTTCTACCCCTCCACAGAGCTGGCATAAGAGATTTATCATCTTTTCTTTAATTACTCATTCTCCTCAAGTTTTTCTAACCACCTAGAGGAAAACTTAAGACTTGTGGAAGATGGCATAAAGATTTCTTCCCTTCCCCTCAGTCAAAGTCCCCATGCTGCCTGCTCCTGAGAAAACTGCAGGCTCTCCTGGCCTTGCCTTCCTCTGGCTTGCTAACACAAAGGAATTCCAACTAGGACTTCAAAGGACGCCTGGCTCCCACTCTCCCATAGCTTCCAGCAGGCTGATTTTGCAAAAAGGCATTCCTGAAGTCAGTATTCTTCTAGCATTTTCACAAAAGTTTTTGCTCATAATTGTCAAGATTTGATGCTAACCTTTAAAAATGATCATTTCTAATACTTTGAAGGATTGAGTCCGGCGGGGGAGAATGATTCTAAATAAGCAGTATGTCTTCTTCAACTAGGTTCACATATGGATACAAAGTGTTTGTGTCCTTTTCTCTCTTTCAAAATAAATGTATTTGATATGTGTCAAGCATCATCCTTGTCCCTGAGGGTTCATAAATAAAATTTAGTCACTGGCCTCAAGGGGTTGGTTCCTAATTCCTATGTCACATGGTGCAAGAACAGAGACAAATGCTAGGAGCAATTGTGGACCGGAGGAAAGAGAGGGACTGATTAAAGTTGGGTGTCAATAAGTCTTTACAGGGTGTTACATAGTTCTCAAAAATACAATGTGACTTGTGAGAAAAAAAAATATGATTAGGAAGAAAGCACTAAATGCTTCCAAGATGCAAAACAACCTGGGATTTCAAGGAAAGTGTAAGGATTCAAGGATCAGGAGCCTGAATAATACTATCGATTTGATTGACAGGCTACTGGTTACTGCAGGACCATCCCCGAAGCATTCTATTACCTCAGGGTGCTTTCTAAATAGAAGATGAAACTATTATTGCAAAGTCTATTTAAATAAACCTCCTAGACCAAAGGACCAGTGAACCCAACATAAACCAAAAAGAACAATGAGAGTAGAGACTGAGTGAACACAAGGGCGTGGGGGGTGGAGGAGGGAAGGCATCCCAGTAACCATTTACCTCTGTAAGAAATTAAAATAATTTAGAAAAAAATAAAAATAAATAAACCTCCTATATGAAAACCTCCTATATGAAAAAGATACCACCTTTCAGTCTGTTGAAATAAGAGTCATACTTTTTATTTTATGGCGGGGAGGATGGTGTGTGAAGCTTACTTGGATTCGATTAATTTACTTTATTACTCCTTTCAGGACACTTAAAATTTTATATAATACCATGTGTGGTAGGAATGGACTTCATGAAGATTTAATGAGAAATAGCATGACAACATCATCAGATGTCTTTATCATTCCTTTTAAATGTCTCCAGCCTTGCTCTGGCTTTTGGGATCCCTCACGTGCTGCACCTTGTGACTAAGGGAGCTGACGCCTATACACTGCTACCTCCCTCCAGCCTCAGTACATCCTGGCAGGAGGGCCCTTGCCTCTTCTGTGCTCTGGATGCATGGTGTTTGGGCAGCTCATAGTGTTTACATGGTCCCGTTTCTCCTGGAAGAGTGTGAGCAAGGAGAGGGCACTGACTTACTCATCTTTAAACTCTTTGGTGTCTCACACAGAGCAAGCGAGTAAAGGTGATTGGAGAAAGTTCATCAAACGAATGGCATGCAAACTCCTTGTTCTGCCACAAGAGCCACCCTGTGTACCCTGTGTCTTCGAAATGTGTGACGCGCCCTCCTCTTTATGTCCTTTTGCTGTCCACCCTCAGCCCAACATCATCCTTTTCCTCTCTCACCTAATTGTATCTATTTAAGGCAGTTTGATGTCACTGGTCAGGGTGTGGCCCTCAGGTCACTACTTCACAGTCTCAGCGATTCATTTAAAGTGCAGCCAGATTTAAAGTTATACTCAGACCCATCTCTCATGAAAAGATTAATGCAGCTCTAGGGAGTTTGTTTTCTTTTGGATTCAAAGCAGTTATTATTTTAACCACTCATTAGATAGCAATTCAAATACTATTTTGAGACAGGATCTTAGTATTAGTTTGTTCTACAGTAAATTGTTATTATTTGCAAATACATACACCATCTCTCATACTAGGTCAAAAGAACCTTGAAGGCAGGAACTAGGCCTTCTATTTCTTTGCATCCCATGCCATATGCATGGTGAACCAAAGCATAGCTTTGAATATTAAAAAAAAAAAAAACACAAAAACCCCTAATTGAGGTCATTTAAATTCTACTCTAAGGGCATGTCTGTGGTAAGAATAAAAATGTTCCAGAATGGGTGGGACAGAATTGTAGCAGAGTAGGAAGAGTAAATAAAACTCAAATGGAAAAAAAGCTAAATTAGTCCAAAAGAAAATGTTTCCCAGCTTCTTAAGAGGGTTTTCGCAAACACCGAACAGAATAAACAAGAGAATTAACTTGGCTTGTGCCCTGATAAGGAGATTTCTTCCATAGTTATATAATTTCACTAAGTTTCCAGGGTGTAAAGAAAGTAATCAGCCAGGAAGGACCCCTCCCCTAGGACTCTACAATGCAGCTCTTAGGCTAATCAGCTGGCAGATCTGCCCTGCTTGACCTGACCCCCTTCCAGCCCTGTGATCTCAGACTAAGCCTCAGATTCAAGAGGCCTGGTGTAGAGCTCAATGTCATGAAAATGGGATAAAACATAATCCTCATTCCATAACCTTGATCCCTCAGTAGAGTGAGCTCTGCTTGTGCTCTGGTTATGGGGAGGGGGCAGTTATACCCGCTATCTCCCCCAAGTGGCTAGTACTCCAGACGTGTGCTCCTACCAAACAGTGCCATAGGAAGCATTGCTTGGTACAATCACTTTAGAGGCCAGCTTGAAACTATTGTTCTGTGTGTGCATCTTAGAAAAGGTTTATCTTTGAATAACTTCTCAACATTGTCGGGACTAGACCAAAGGAAAAGCTCAGGGAATCACTAGGTGCACTCTCTGCTATGGCAAGATAGGGCAACGAGACCTGAAAACAATGAGACATGTTTTTTATACCAAATTTCATCCTAGTTATTAAGGTCACATTTTATTTAACAACTCATCCCAAAAGCAAGCACATATCTAGAGATTAATTGCATGTAAATTCTCTTACCTATTTTGGCTATTTTAATGGTGGTCATATTTTATTTAAATTTCTAATTATTGGTTGGTAATATGATTCAAAGGCATTTTAAATCTGATCTCTAATGATTAGTAATGATAGTAACAAGTTGTTCTTTGTGGATTAAGTAACATTGACCGTCTAGTCTAATAGGATATGAGTTGATAAACTGTCACAGATTCATCTGCTCTTTGCTCCCAGTTCTGCTTGTGACCAGTAGCTTCATTTGACCACCTGCACCAAGAACTGTGAGCCACCAAAAGTCTCTGATCACAAAGACACACACGCACAAAACCCCACAAAATACCCAGAATCTGTCACCTCTAGGTCACACTAACAAATGGAAATGACCAATCAACTTATCAAAACAAAAGGAAGAAAAATGTGGCACTAATTTCTTTATTAGTAGATGCTGACTAGTACTAGTAAAACTAGGCCTGGGAACTTAACATCCATATTATTATAACAGACTGACCACAAATTCAGTGTGTGTCATCTAAAATCTGAAGCAGGGATAAACTACAAGTTTTCAAGTAGTGAGGTTAAGGATCTATGAAAATGAATGAATCAGTAGTGATTCATAAGGAATGTTGCTTTCTCAAATTGAGTTGAAGTCACAGTGCTTGACAATCCTTTAATCATATCCTGATTGATAAAATGGGGCTTATTTAATTAATGACCTATGGTACAAATCTAAGGTCATAAGGTCTGACAGGAGTATTTTTGGATGTGTTCCACTGAAGAGGGAAGTTATAGATTCAGATCCAGGATACTGGAATCATTAGGGAGAAGGTATCACTGAAGTAATGAGCACGTCGGGACCTGAAGTTTCAAGAATGTTTCCCTAAATGAAAACAAGCAGCTCCATCTTCTCAGAACATGGCTGACTCAATCATCAAGCTGGAATGTTATTTACACAGTTCCAAGCAAACCAAGAAGAATCCTCTGGTCTGTTACCAAGGGCACTTGGAAAGTTATGTCTGGAGCCGGCAAAGGCTCATGTCTGTTTTTGATGATTCCTGACTTCTTGAAAGGGCGCCAATTTACCTAATACAGGTAAAAGGCAACAGTCACTTCCCACCAACTCCCCCAGAAAGGACCACCAACACAGTATGCCATGCATCTTTCATTAATAATTTGGATTGGTTCTATATCTAGCAATATGGACAAATCTGAGTTCCGAATTCTGCCCCATCCAACACATCAGAACAATCACTGTCTTCTTCCTGTTTATAGGAGAGGTCAGGGCAGAACCTGGTCCACATAGCAGGATCAAGCTAAGGTCAGACATCAAAAATAAATAAATAAATAAATAAATAAATAAATAAATAAATAAATAAATAAATAAATAAATAAATAAATAAATAAAAATAAATAAATAAATAGTTCTTAATTATGAAACATCTTACGAAAGGGATCAGACTGTCCCTTTCTTTGGAGTGTGAAGAAAAGATTAAGAAATGGGTAGAAAGCAACTTCTCTGGCTGGGAGGGGACATAGGAAACTCTTAGAGATGTCATCCTTTTGGAGGTCTTTCTAGCATCATTCAGTATCTTAACCACCAGGCTTATGATTTTTAATACAAAAGTTCCCAGTATTTGGGGAATAGTTTATCCACTTGGCAGCATCTATCTGGTCTGAAGTTTTCAAGGTACATTAAGTACAGGAAAAAGGACCACTGCTGTTTGATTTGTACACAAATAATGCTGTCTTCAGCAAGTACCAGCTAAGTAAAATGATCATGCACCAGTTAGATATGGAGAGTTTGAGACACCTAAAGGCATTGGCCTTAATCACTTACACTAATTAACATATACCACGCTCCCTCTCTGGGGTCTCTACGTTTTTCCTGTGTGTGACTCCTCCTCCCACTTTATGCCTATGGCTGTGGGGCAGCAGATGGTTGCTTGGTGGCTTGACCCGCTCATTTTCATCACTGGTTCAGGACCACTGGATCAGGACATTGCCAGTGCTTTCATATATCAACACTCAGATCACTAGGTACACCTTATTCCCTGCCCTTGCCAGTCAGAAAACACTCAAAACCCTCACCTGTCTTCTCTCTGAATCAAGGTTCTGGAGAATCAGCCGAGTGTTGACGCTGTGACTCCAGGTGTTTCCTAGCGCAGCTGTCACACAGCTGGATCCAGAAGTGTCTGAAATAGAACAGGGCAAAAACATGTTTATGGATGCCCTTTCTTGTGATGGTGTTGCACATAAACAAAAGACCCATATTGCTCATCCTCAGGGACAACTCGGGGTGCCTCAGTTCATTTCCACAAAAGTTGATGAATTAGAGAGGGAGTGGAAGGGTTAAGGAATAGGAGACTAAACATAAAAACCAGCATGAGTTTTCTTCAATCTCAGAGAAAGATCCTACCACTGGGCTAGAAGATAATAGTTATATATCCATAAGAGGTTGGCTTAAAGGCAGCTAGGAGCCTTTGCTAATAATAAATCAAGCCACTCAACATCCATGGCAGAAAGGTATGGCTACTATATAGCATAAGAAACAGCCTTAGTGTAATAGAGTTGTAAGACTTTCTTAGCTTGATAAGAGCCTTAACTCAATTTTCCTTATCAATATCGAAGTGGTAGCAAATGCATATAAAATCCCTTTGCCCTTCCAACCCCTGCAACACACACCCAGAAGAGGAATCTGCAAGACCTCACCATTTCATATCTAATCTGTATTAGACATCCTTATCCCAAGAGAAACATTCTTTTACTTTCTAAGACTTTCTGATACCGGGAGGATTGGAGGTAAATTTTATTGAGTTTCTAGACAACTCCAAAATTGTAGTTTAGCTGCTATCTCACATCTCCAAAGCTTGGCATCATCAGTGGGAAACCATTCCCACTCTCCTCCTCTTCTATTCTCCTTAGAGGCAGACTCACAAGTCCTGCCATTTAGAAGCCAGACTGCACTATAATACCTAGCACATCCCATGGTCTTCTCTGAATGCCTGGGTGCACCTTGGAATCCCAGTCTTAGGGGTCACAGGGCACATTTTGTCTGCCTTGTTTCCTTGTTTCCTACTCTTCAGTGAAGAGAGGAAGTACATGAGGTTGAGAACTACTGAGTCAGTGAAAACAAATTGAGCCTTGAATTTTTCATGTTATCCACTCACTGTTTCATTTGATTTTACCCCTCAGGTGTGGAATAGAATTAATTTTTCCTTAGCAATATCAAAATGGGGAAACGACAACAAAATAGGGCAGGGCATCTAGAGGGTAGAGGCTAGTGGTGCTGCTAAAAATCCTATAATACACAGGATAGCCCCCCCCCCCATCAAAGAATGTTGTGACCTGAAACATAGTAGTACCAAGATTGAGAAACCCTAAGTAAGATAAGATCATAATTTCCTCTGGCTTAAGCAGCTACAAGAATGAATTAGATGGAAATCAACAACAGGAACCTCAACAAGCTTGGGGATTTCAGGTTGAAGAATCATTTAGCACAGGAAAGAACAAAATTGGCAGTGACCTTGATTTATCATGTATACAATTTAAAAGAGACACAAATAAATGTGAAAATAAAAATTTTAGACTGCTGATCTGATTACATCATTTCCTTTATTAAAATCCTCCAGTAGCACTCTGCTCTGAGGATAAAGTACTAGTCATTAGCAATGTCATCCTGCACCTGTTGCTGTCTCTGATGCCACCTCTCTAAACCCTCATACTGGATGGTCTCCAGTACCCTTGTGACTTCCCTCTCTGTCCTCGTTCTCCTTGACCTCTTGTCAGCAATTGATTAAACTTCCCTCTTTTTTTGGCATCTAATACACTGGCTTCTTCTGCTTCTGTTTGTATCGTACTGACTACTCTTTTCTTTGTTTCTCTCTGCTTTTCTTCTGTCTCTTTAGTTATGGGTAGACTTCAGAGAGCGGGCCAGAATCAAGTGTTTTCCTAATACTGAATATCATTTTAGTGCCTAAAAAGAGGCCAGGTGTTTGCATTTTAACATGAAAAAATTCTTTACTACCACAAAGAGATGCACTAATTTCCATTTTTCTTGATATATATACTTATTTCAATCTACCTTTCATTTCCCATTTCTGATAACACATTGATGGAGAAATATTTTCTGCCATAAGAAAATCAACACTGCAAGGCTAATAGAAACTGATTTTTTTTTGCATTGTTAAAAAATAGCCATATAGAGACAATTCATATATCGTATAATCCACCTATTAAAGTGTATAGCTCACTTAGAACTGGAAAATTGTGACTTCAAGTAAAACCAATTTTACTATAGGTAAATTGAAGAGTTAAATTCTTGTAGCCTATTTCTGGTCACAGAAACATGACCAAAAGTCTAAATAAAGGCCAGAAACACTTTTAATAATAAACAATAAATTGATCTCATTCATTCATTCATTTTCCAAACTGCTTACTTCAGTTCAGAGTCACAGGCAGCTGGAGCTTATCCTGGCTCTTCAAGGCACAAGGCAGAACCCAACCCTGGAGTGAAAGCACTTCTATCAAGGGAACACACACGCACACACACACACACACACACACACACACACACTCAGACTGACACAAATTAAACATACAACATGCATGTCTTTGTGATGTGGGAGGAAATTGTAGTGCCCAGAGGAAGTCATGCAGATGTGGGGAGACCATCCAAGCACCACAGATTGTGGCCTTGGCAGGCACATGTCTTTTCTCTCATCAATATTTTAGTGAAACAATATTGAACAAAAGATGTTATTCAAGGATCTGTTCCATCAGAGTTGTCTGACTATTGCCACAACAACTTGGGAATATTTTGCTACCTCCAAGAGAAATCCCATTCCCCTGGGTCATACATCCAGGCCCTCTTTCCTGGCCCAGATAATATTTAATCTGCTTTTTGTTGAACCCTAACGTTAGGAGTTGAAGGAGTGTAGAGGAGAAGAGAAGAATTGAAAACTTCAACAACAATCTCAAGTCTAGTCACCTGTCTAATCACCCCTACTGCTGTCATGTGGCGGTATGAGTTCATAGTTACCCATGTTTTGATTCTTTTTTTTTTTTTTTTTTTTTTTTTTTTTTTTTTTTGCGACTAGGTCTCGCTATTTTTGTGGGTAGAACCGCAGGCTCTTGTTGCCCGGGGTACCACAGACTCAAGCAATCCCCAGCCTCGGTTTCCCAGGTAGCTGGGGTTACAGGCACGCGCCACCACGCCCAGCTATTTTTTTGGAACTAGGTCTCGCTACTGGACCCAGGCGGGACTCGAACCGCGATCCCTAAGCCCCGGCCGCTTCATAGACTGAAGCTGACAGGCATGAGCCACCGTGGCCGGCATCCATGTTTTGATTCTTAAAAGAGAAGCCAGAAATCAATATTTGAAGTACAATCTCCTGATTGTAAATGTTGGCTTCATTTTTATATTTTAAAATACACAAACATGCTTGTGTGCCAAATATGACTCATCCCCACCAATCTCGCAAGGTTTGCTCCATATGGTATGCCCTCACTGCTGACAACACCCCCCAAGTAGATGATTTCTAAGCCTTTGTCTCAACCACCAACTTGTCTCAGCTCCTGTACTCCAGTCTCAACAACAAAAACTACAAGTATGACATAATCAATATTAGTATCATAAACTTACTATCCTTAAATCAATCCACATCTTCCCATATAAACTTATTCCTCCTTCTTTGTTCTTTTCTTTGGTCAACCAGTTAATGTGAAATGTCATTCATAGCTTAAAACTTCTCTCATGCTCTGAACTTCTAATGAATAGAAAAGTCTTACTGATTAAACTGCAAAATCTTATCAACATCTACTCCCTAGCCTCCATTCCTTCTACCCCAATTTAGACCAGACCCTCACTAGCTTTCACCTGGAGATGAAAGAGATGTTATATCTTTCTAATTACTGTCAGTTTCTTTTAATCACTGTCAGTTTGACCTACCAAAGTCCATCATCTCTTCTACCATCTGCATGCCCTTCCTAAGCACTGAGCTAAGCATACAACCTTGCACAGCCATGAACATGCTCAAGGCCTTTCCATGGCTCCTGAGTGTCCTCAAAGAGTTCTAAATTCCTAAGTCTGATTGGTATTCAACCTCTAGGCCCACCTCTTCTAGCCTGCTTTCCAGATCTCCTTTCTCCATTCCAATTCATATTTATTTTGCTCCAATTTAATAACTTCATCCCCATGTCCCCTCCATACCTGGAATGCCTCTATGTCTACACATTGTAGTTACTACTTCCTTCTACACGTAACTTCACTGGCAATCCTAAAAATAATGTCTTCCTTCTCTCAACTCCCAGGATACTTTATTTCATGGTTGCATTTTGCTGCCATTTTCTGTCTTGTGGTATATAACCTGTTTTCTTTTCTTAGAAACCTGAATATACTCTTTAAGAGGCTCAAATCCATGTTTGATTTAGGCAGTATGGCTGAACCACTTAACACACGTTCTGAGAATGCTTAATAAATACTGGTTAAATAAATTATTCCTACTTAAGTTTTAAATATTATATACTTGCTATAGCAGCAGATTTACATTCCTAATTACATTTTGCTTAAGCTAAATTAATAGGCTTACATTTTTCAAGCAAATTCCAGAAGCTTGTTGCTTAGATGTATGCTAAGTGACTAGGATAAAGTGAGGTCAAGCTTTAAAACTTGCCAAGCAAAAGTGACATGTGAACAATTAGGAGTCACCAGTTAGTTAAGCTTCTCTCCCACTGCCCTCAAAAAAAAAAAAAAAGATTCTGGCAATAAAACTGTAAGATTTTCCAGATCTAGAGGATGGTTTCAGAGGTCAGAGCTGTATTTGGCCAGTAGACATATTTAAAGAGTTTCATGTTCCCAAATCAATAAAAACAGTATAAAAACATATTTGTTTTCTGGACAGATAAGCTGAGGCCCTAAGTAAGGGCATGAGGGCATGAGCATGAATGACCACAGAAATGTAGAACAAGTCTGTGAACAAGTCTGAGGAGGTATACTTTCAGGAGGGCTTACAAACATTGTCTCCATAAAAGCAAGGCCTTGAAAGTTAATAATTAAAAAAGATATATTTGTAAAATACTATATGCTAGACACCCAGGTAAGCCCTTTATATGGGGAGGGCTTATATTTTGTTTATACTTCATATCCTGTCCTTTTTGATCCTTAAGATCACCCTATAAGGCAGTTAATATGATCACCCCTATTGATAGACTAAGGCTATGACTGATTAAGTAACCTTCCCACGGTCACACATTGGTGTATACAAGAGTCAAGGTTCAAAAACTGAGCTTTAACTCCTCCTATCAGTCTTCTCCAAGTTGATTATGTACAACAGTCTGCCACTCTGCCATCCTAGGGGGCCTCAGCCCCACCTCTGGGAGGACACTGACTGAGGTGTGCTGTAAACTTCTCATCACCCATTTGAACTCTGTGCAAGACTCAGGCTTCACACTTGGCTTCCTCTGTTCTGATGTGAGGTGATAATCCAGGGCAAGGGGTTTCCAGAAAGACAAAGCATGCCCTGGCATGGCAAGTTATTTAACCTGGGTCACCTGGCCCAGGAGCTAGATTCATGCAAAGTAAATGGCCTGAAATTGACTCTCTTTGGTTGGAGGGTTACAAATCTGGTCAGGATTGGAAAGTTATTTCACATAACAGAACCTCAAACATAGGAAAACAACGGAAGAATGGTTCTAGGTGGTGGAGATAGCCTGAGGGAGAACTGGATGAAAGGAGGTGGGGAAGCTGTCAGTTACTATAAATTTGTAACTTTATTTTTAATTAGAAAACTCAGTGGCCTTCTGTCTTTTGACTTTCAAGCATTCCTATGAGAGGATTGGCATAAACAATCAGTTATGCTGTTTATGGGAAATTTAAAGCAGAAGGAATCTGCTTACTGGTTTTTCAGAAAAGGTGACTTCCTGCCCAATGACCTATTTGGTCAGGAAATAGGTATGTGACACTTCTTTATGTTCATGTTAAGTAGGAATTTAAAAAAACTGGGTCTCTCACTCTCCTTTTTGATGAGTGACATTTAGACCTGCCATGGCAATGTGACTTCACTATATTGGTATTTGGTTCCAACACAAATTAAAGAATCAATAAAGGAACTGGGGTTTTGAAAATATTTTCATTAGTAGGTGTCTTTCACTGTCATTTGTTGAGCCTGTAGAGGTTATCTAGGTAAGTTACATAGAGAAAGTCTAATTTATTTACACTGAAGTTAGGTCTTTCTGAAAAAGATTGTGGGAACATTCATTCTCCACTCCCTCAGAGACTGTTAGCTAAGTCAAAGCATGCTCTCTTTCTGTGATTGCTCATCCATCTGTAAAATATGAATAATACTACTCTAGCCCCCAGGCAACCAAAGGTTCCTGGTGACCCTTAGATGAAGATACCTGATACATATAAATGACAGGAACAATGGCAATCAAACACTGGGGAGGAAATTCTAAGGGAAAAGAAGTTTAATCACCATCTTCTACTTTATTCTGCTAATAATGAGGGTGAGGCAAACCGGAGAAGGTCAGTAATGGAGTAGTTAGGATGACAGGATTTGGATTCTGGACTATCTTTCATAACTACTATCTTTTGGATCCAATTTTCCACTCCTTTGGAGTGGGAGTTGCTTGTGAAGACAAATTTCTCACAAGACAAGGGGCTTTCTCTCTTCCCCAAACACAGAGGTTGAGATCCTTGTGCAATCCATAGGGGGAGGCTTAGCACATTGCTCTGTAGCCTTGATTTCCAAAAAGGTAATGAGCATCTGGTACCAACCCGTGTCAGTAGCGAAAAGAAGCCTTCTGGGGAGTTACTCCTCTGAAAACATTTCAATTTATGACACCCATGCTAAGCATTTCTGGGAGGGCAAAATGAATCCCCAGCATATAGCATAAAAGTGAGCTCTGTAGCAAAAGGGTCAACTTTAGAATAGTCTTTTCCATGTAAAAAAATAAAAGTATAAACAGAGCACTGACTCCCAGAATAGAAGCAGAGGGGAAGGAAAAGTTCAGGGTCTAGGAGGACTGGATATTCTGAACATTGGTCCTTCCTGCATCTTCAGATGAAACACAGCTTACTGAGACTGAAAAGAGGACATTTTTTTAAAAAAGGAAAAAGAGAATAAAAATATCTACAAACGTTTTCAGGACTGAAATAAGTTCAGGGGAGGAGATGGAATGTTATCGTTGGAACTGACGTTCTCATTCTTATCTCTCGTCCTCACTTCCTGAAGCAAGTTCTATATAATGCATGAGAGTGTATGGCCAGTGGCTGCCAAGGAGGCAAGGCCCTGGATTTCTATTTCTGATTTAGCTGCATGCCTGGGCTTTCACTTACACCAGATGGGCCAAGGGCCTGAGGCAATAAAGAACATTAGAGTAGGTGTTGGTAAGGACCAGTTACTTCACTTCTCTGAGCTTTAGTTTCCTCACCATGACAAAAGAGGTTACTCAAAAATAATCTCAAAAGTTCCTGGCTGTATTAAGAACTTTGAATCTACAGTTCTTTGATGACAAAATTCTAATTCACCTTTCTGGACCTTACTTTTTCCCAAAAAGTTGGAGTATACGCTACCTCATATGCTTTTTTTTTTTAATGGCTGTGTCATACCTCACACCTATTTAAACCTGAAAAGATGCAGACATATGGTCCTTTTCTTTGTCTTTAGACACCTGATCTTCTTAGTCTATTCTACCTACTATCCTACCCTGCCTTACTGATATAGGGTAATGATGTAGTTGAAAATTCTATTGGCGCCAATACCCTGGTGAGTGGGGTCTGAGAGAAAGACAGATGAGAAGAAGCAAGACATGCCAAAGGTAGGTAAAAGGAAGGAAAAAAGAAAAAGAAAAGGAAGGAGACAAGAATGGGGAACTGAGAGAACAGGCCCACATGGCCTGGCCAGGGTAGGCCCCCTGGAATAGTGAGCTGGTACTTGGAGATGGCCAGTGATTTGGAAAGCTGATTTGTGCATTAGCAATTGTGGAAAAAAATTGAAGCACCTTGGAGAAGTGGAGTAATGCAGAACACTGAAGAGAGATGAGGGAAAGAGAAGATGCCAGAGACTGGACTTTGCAGTGCCTGCCTTAGGTTTGGAGGGGTAAAGGGCACCATCTTGGACATGTATCTATGAAACTTTTGGGACTGAAAATGGTGACTGGGGTAAGATAACTGACCACTTGCACTGAAAACTTTTCATTTTCTTGGTTAAATTCCTTGTTAATAAAACCCCCGCTGTTGAAATGCATTTGAGTGGCAACTGCTTTGTGCAGGTGAAGTGGACCTGTGGTTTGTTGGTTAGTGGCTTTTGCCCCTTTTCATCCCGGTATCATTATGCTGGGTAAATGTGTGTTGGCCATGGGCCAAATCCTAGTAAAAAAACAATCACATGATAACAAAGTTTAAAGATGGAGGTCTGAGTTAGAGAGTAGAGGTTAAAAGGGATTGTCATCTATTAAATTCTGTTCCTCCTGTTTAAAACCAGGCCCAAGGCAGTTACTGCACTTCAGCATATCTATTTTGTTGGGCCATTCATTTGAAGTGGGGAAGTGATTGAAATTTTGGTTAGCACCACTAGAAAGATGAAGTAGGAAAATATTTAGATCTGCTTTTCCCCTGACTTTCTCAGGGTAGCCTAAATTACTTCTGTTGGTGGATTATCAGCAAGTGTTGTAGTGGATAGACAAATTCAAAGTCCCAGAAACCAAAGCTGAAGAGGATAAATGGGGTATAAAAGAGGAAGGAAAGCTGCCTAGGTTAGGTTATTCCTAGAATAAGAATTCAAGGTGACCTGTGAGCTCAAGGAGGCCGCAGGGCAAAAGTGTCATATAAGAAAGATAGGCACAGGCATAGACATCTGTCCTCCATTTCCTTGGGGGCTTGTGGTTCACTAACTGAACCTGTGAACCAGTCCTATGAGCATGCACTCTACTTCCTTGGGTCTCTAAAATTGACAATGGTCTGTAGGTCAAGTTCCAACGGAAGCGATATTTCTGACCTATCTCTAAAAATAGAGCACTGGAAAAAACCCATCAGCTGTAAATGGCCCAGGGACCACACGCTATCTATTAAGTAAGTAACCACAGTATCTGCTGCCATTTTAGATGAGAAAAAAAATATCATTTGTTATTTATAATCTTCTGAGCTTTGAGATTCTCAAAATACTTTGAAGCTATTAGCCTCCTTTCACATTTACAAATAAAGAATTTGAGGCATAAAACCATACACTAACTGCCTCAATGTCATCTGCTCACTAAGGAAGGCATTTGGCTTAGTAAAGAATAGGCTGCTTCATTTCGGTAAAGGAGAAAATTTTATTCCCAGTGTCTCCTGGCTAGAGGTGAAAGAGGTAAATGCAGTCCAGTTGCAAAACCCACCTAGGTTGATCCAAGTTTCAATAAAATCCCGTTACTAAGGAGGGTAAGAAATATGAAAAGGACAAGAAAAGGTGTGGCAGTCAGAACCTTTGGAATGCAAGAGTTAGGGGTGGTTTCATCCTCCACAGAAGGTAAAACAGCTAGCTAATCACTAGGATGAAGGCTGGCATGCCTCAGCACAAACCAAGCAAGCAACTTCACTAACTTTTATCAGGAGAGAAAATACTTTAACGTTTCCAGAATTCAACTAGGGCACTTGTGAAAATGAAATGGGGCCATTTAAAAATTATATTGGGGAAACAGAGATGAACCTAGACTGCTCTGGGCAGACCAAGATACAGAGATAACACAATGGAAATGTCCAGAATCAGAATAAGGATGCTAACACTACAGAGAATGGTAAGTCTGAAACCCATCTCATTAAGCAATCAGTAGTTCTGTAGGGGATACTGCTTAGGGTTTCTCTGTTTGCAGTGATCATAGCAAGGTTCTCAAAGAGAGTCAGGAAAGTAATGAGTGGCTTGAGAAGAACAGAACTAAAGTATCAGAATAGAAGAAACAATGTTCCCAGTCTAGTGGAACTTCCAATAGACCCACAAGACCATGACCCTGAACCTTTTCTCCAGTATTACAGCTTTCTTTCTGCTATGTTCTTCTCAAGGCAAAAAAAAAAAAAAAAAAAAAAAAAAAAAAAAAAAAAAAAAAAAAAAAAAAAAAAAAAAAAAAAAAAAAAAAAAAAAAAAAAAAAAAAAAAAAAAAAAAAAAAAAAAAAAAGGATCCTGAATGATGATCCTGTAGCTTCATCTCCTGGACCTCTGAATGCTCTCTAAATAAACTCATTCACTAGGAAAAACACATACTACACTTACTCAAAAGGAAATAAAACCTGGCATTTAAAGAAATTTCAGGCCTTTTCTTTTAAATTGAGGCTCCATCCAAGACAAGCCAGGAAAATCCTCAGTGAAATGGGTTTCTTTTACAATGTTTTCTATCTGTTCACTGTGAATAAGAAAATTCTTCAAATCATGCTAATCAGTCACGTATTAGACTTTGTTTTTTCTTCTCCAGTATAAAATCTGAGGTCACTGGGTTCTAGTAAGTCTTGTGTACTATATGTGGCTATCATCTCATTTTTTGACATCTTTTTCAAGTGATGTTGGCTGAAGCAGAAGAAATACAGTCTGTTACCCTAATTTCAGATTGTCTATAGACCTGGCTTCTGAGAAAAAAATCACCTTCATATGTATTTAGCTGTCTTCAAAGGAAGTTGGGAAAGGGGAAAAGCAGCCTGTCATTTATCTGCCACTCTCACTGGGGTGGCTCGAACTATAGTGAAGAATAAGTGATTGCTTCAGGCACCCAAGGAACTAGCATGGACAATGAGTAAGCTAGGTGGCCACCCATGTGACTGAGCCATGGTGGACACCCACAGGACTTGCCTTTGGGAAATCAGCTCATGAGGATTCAGGACCAGGAGTCAGGGTCCTTTCCTAAGTCTTGGCTAACGCAGAATGGGCCCAAAGAATCTGTTTTTGCTTTAGGCTGGCACTGGATCATTGTTTTTTGGTAAGTACTAGGAGTAGGCGGGAAAAGAACTGTGTTTATCAGGAAATTTCTGTGGACACATTAGTGGCCTAAATAGATGCAAAATGACAATTCAACTAAATGGAAAATATAATTCAAGACTGATTCTGGAGTCAGAGAACAAAATGTCAACAAAGGATATTAGTGGGATACCATCAAAGTCTGAATATGGTTGGAATGTTAAATAACAATGTTATATCAGTGTTAATTTCCTGGGTGAGCTAACTGCATGTGGTTATGTGATTAGAAATTCTTGTTCTTAAGGAGAAATGTTGCCTTGGGGATGATGTGATGGGTTATGATGTCTCCAACTTACTCTCAAGCAGTTCAGCAAAGATAATGATAAATTAATATTTCAAACACTTGATAACAGTAACAAGAGAGATAGAAAACAAATGTGGAGAGATGTTCACATAGGGGAAGGGCTTATGGGAATTCACTGTACTTCCCTTGGAACTTTTTATAGGTTTGAACTCTTAAGAAAAAAAATTAGTATGAAAATAAAAGCTGGCCTACCATTGTAGATAACCTTGATCATTGATAGAAAATCAGGATATAAGACTGAACCTCTAGAGAAGTTACGGGGAATTGTTTCTTATATGTGCTAACGCATAAAATCATGTTTTCCTTTTAAACATGCAAAATCCTTATCGGATCCCAAGCTTAATGAATCAGAATCCCTGAGGGATTCAGATGCCCAGGCATCTGCATTAACAAAAAACATTCCCAGATGATCCCACATAAAACCAAAATTTGGGGGTCACATACTTGGCATTTGCTGTTTTACTTGTAATTGTAGATGTCTCAGACTCCCAAGACACTGTCATGAAGAAGTTTGCGTGAGAATGTATCCATCTAGTATTTTGTGATGTGGTTTCTCCATTTTCATCATGAAATATACCTTTCTGGTGTGTGCCCTTTGACCCTCCTATCTAGCACCTTTATCTGCCATTGTACTTCCCAAGAGGAATAGAGGAGTGATGTAAGTGCTCTTTAGAAATGCTATAACTCATCTGGTTGGGGTTGTTGCCAGAAGAGCCATCCCAAGCCCTAATTCAGAAAGTGGGGGTGGGGGGAGAGGCAGCTGACAGCCTGTGGCATGAAACAGGACAGGACTGGTGATGGGGCCCAGATCCTCTCTGCACCAGAGACCCTCCCCACATGCCTTCTTGACCTGCATTCTTTTAGGCACCAAACACCACTCAGCGTCCAGAGTTCAAGCTTCGCTTTGTAGCTTTAGTGAGAACAGGAAAAAAGGGCAAGTGAGGGAGTAAAGAGACTAAAGTAGGACATGTAATAGAAACCCTGAGGCTTTGACAACTCCAGGGTACAGAAGTGCATCTGATGAATTCAATGAAAGTGCTTTAACAAACTCTGCTTCCCTCAATCTGCACCATTGCCATCATCACTTTGCCCATTTCTTAGAGAAGTCACTTCAGAAATCTAGCTGGGTCCTGAGCCTAGGCATTCTATGACTCTCTGGGGCCCAGCTGCCTCCCTTTTGGCATCCAAGAGTGCATTACTGTGGAGAATGCTTTTAATTATCACCTTGCCCAGAGTGTGAAGATTTATTGGTATGCTCTCCTCCTGCCCCATCTCATGCATCCCTTTGGGAAGTGGGATGATGGTGATAGTCATCAGGATACTTTCATGCGTGGGAGGGAATGGAATGCTGGCATCACATATGTTTGTTGCCCCTGAAGCTCTGAAAAATGGTTGAGGGGGGGGGAAGCTGAACACTGAATGGTCTGGTGAGGCAATACCAGCATCCTGAGCACACTGACTTTCAGACAAGAATTTCAGGGTTTTTCGGATTTATTTACCCACAGTGGTGTATTCACCTTGGCTGCTGAGTTCCTTCTGTTCCCTTGACATCTGACATCTGGAGGTGGACTTTCTGAGTCAGGGTTGGCAGAAGTTGCTATCCTTCTTACTTTTGGGGGTGTGCACACACACGGCAGGCAGCCATCATGCCAACATTAGGCTCATGACAAATTAGAACCACAAAGGAAGGGAAATCTCTGTTTGTGACAGGACTTCACGGAGGCCTCCAGACCACAAGTCTGCAAAGTCCATGTGATACTGCAAGAATACTAGGGCGGGGGGGGGGAGGGGCTCAAGGGGGGTGGGCTTGGGTAATGGGGATGACTGTGCTGTAACTTTCTGAAGTATGCCTCCACAAGAGTGTCCCAATCCCTGATAGTACAGTTAAGTACTTTCAGGCAGCAGTCTCATGGCGGAAGAGGGAACTGATGAACGAAATGTGCTGATGCTAACAGGGTTATTTTAAGGCGGGGGGGGGGGGGCTGGGTTTGGTGGCAGCTGGCGGTCAGCACACATCTGCAAAATATGAGTTCTTAAGTAAAGCAATTTCCTTCTTCCTTAAAGGCCAATGTTTATATAGAAATAGGACAGAACTATGGGTTTACTGAAAATGACCAGATTCAGTGAAAAGACCAAGACCACCAACTTGGTGTAACTTGCCCCTCATCTCAGACATCAGTTGATATGAGACATGACAGTAGAGAAGGATAGGGTAACATTTTGGGGTAAGTATGTTCCAGGCACCAGGCTTCAATATCCTTCACACATGATCTCTATTAGTTCTCTAGGGGTTAGTGCTGAGCGATGGAGAAAATAAGTGATCCCCAAAGGTCATGTAGCCAGGGGCACTGTGAGGATCTGAACCCAGCAGTCTGCTGAGTCATTTCTTTCATAGTTTCTCTTGGCCATTTAGAAAGTTTTAGAAGAATGACCATCGTCTCCCTGTCAGGAGGTGGAAGGGTGGAACTCATGGGACCCCTTTATCCCGTTTTCTAGCTATTCACTTATTTTTCTTGCACTAAATCAAAATATTCAGTTTGTTACTTAGAGTCATCTGTGCTTGTCTAGAAAAGCATATTTAATGTTGTTCTCTTCCAGTTGTTGGGAAACTAAGTTATATGATAGGTTTCTAGAAACTGAAACCAAAGAAAAATAAATCTTCAGTGCTGCAGATTTCCAACTGAAAATATGTAAAATAACCTTTATTGCCAAAATCATGACTGGTTTCCCTTCTATGACTGTAATCCCCACATCTGGTTTGCCTTGCTTGCCAGAAATACATGACTATATATCTCTTTCATATCCTAGAATCTTTCTATATTTTATGAGATTTCCAAGTAGAACTGCTAGTTTAATCATCATGATATAACATCACAGATAATCAGATTACTTCTTTTATCACTGTTTACCATGAGAACCAAAGTCATGGAAGATAAATGGCATGGAGGGAGGAGAGTACCACAGGAAGCGGTCTTGTTCACTTCTCATCTGTAATATAGCTGTGACCGGAAGGGGGACAGCACTCATGGCTACAATCCTTTACATGGAATGATGATCCCCATCATTTCAACAACAGTATGATGTTGGATACTGCTAGTACCCTCATTTTACAGTTGAGGAAACTACTCACAATGTAAAACTAGCATGTGGTAGAGACAGGATTCAAACTGTAAGAGCTTGATCTCAGAGTCCGTGTTCCAGATTTCCCCGTGATTCTGTCTAAGGGTTGGGGCTGGGAGTCTTTGTTCTAGCTGACTTCCTATGTCAGGAGCTGAGTCTGACCCCAGCAGTGGATTATTATAACATCCTTAGCCAAGGATGGTCCATAAAGTTTTCATGACATTAGACGAGACTAATCTTGTTTATGAAACACAGTAATGGTATAAACAGAAGAGTCATGGAATAAGCAATTGGGGGGGGGGTTGTTTATCATCATTTTTCTTAAGGAAAATGACATGCCTAAGGCCACACTCTTAGTCACCAGTCAATTCTGATACAAACAACCATTCACTTACATTCCTCCAGCCTCTGGGCCTATAGCTTTCCCTAACAGAAAATCATCACCTTCCCTCCTACTAGATCAGCCACCTCTGTAATGAAATACAACTCCAGGCAAGACCAAAGGGATTACTGTACAGGTTTCAGCCCTCACCCTAAATTAAAAACAGCACAACAGCAACAAAAATAATAATAAAATAAATGGTGGGAAGACCTCTAGGGTGTAAAAATTTTCTTAAACTGATCATCAAGGGAAGGAAAGGGAGGGTCCCTTCTTTAAAGAGGCAAGTGCCGCCAGCAGGAACCTAAAACTCATTATTATTCTGTATTTTCTTTTTTGCATGACTGAAAAGTCTTTCATCCTCCCTCCTCCCCTCCCTATCAAAAGAATATCCTCCCCCCCCAAGACAATCACAAACTTTAAAAAGTAGCAAACCATCACTTCAAAAAAAAAATTAAAAAATAAAATCCCAAAACCCCAGAGTGGTTGCAAAACAGCTTTGTGTGGAAGGGCAAGTTTTCTCTTAAGAGGGGCTGATTTCATAGGGTTGGAAAAAAAAGAGAGATGAAGGGGGAAAGTGTGGGAGTGCAGAAGAAGAAGGGGAGGCGGGAGAGGAGGGGATAAAGGAGGAAGAATCGCTAGCTTTAAAAAGCAACATTGTCCAGAGAGGTGAAAGGGAACAGATGGCCGTGGAGAATGTGGCCCTCAAAGCCCTGAAGAAAGGGGCGATGCTGACAGATCTTGCTGTTTCCCATTGATGCCTGAATGTTCTAGTGTGGGGAGCCGAGGCCAGTGCAGGGGACAGACCTCTGTTCCCAGCATCTCACTGGGGCACTGGCGCTCAGGCTCACTGAGAAAAAGAACAGACAAGGGGGGTGGGGAGGCCCACAGCTGTGACCACAGAGGGCAGGACAGTGGGGGGTGTGCGGGCCTCCACAGCCTGCTCTGCTGGCCTGGGAAGGTCAGCCCAGGGCTGGTCTTTGCCCTGGCAGAGGTGAAGGAAAGGACAGCAGCTGGGGCCCTGCATCTCAGCATCCTCCTCTGAAAACACACTGGGGGAGGCATGCTGCAGAAAAAATAGATACCCCAGGAGAGGGAAATGAAGAGAATATTCCAAGTGCTTTGAAAAGATTGAGACATTCAAACTACCATAAACAAGAAATTTGGGTCTTTGAGAAAGGTCAGCGGATCCTGTCAAGTAAATCCCATATTCTTTTATGGCGTTTTTGGGGCAGAGCAGAGAAGAGAGTTGCTGAGAATATACAAACTGAATTGGTGGCAGACTCAGGAAGAAATCCCATAGTCAGTCTTGGCTCTCTGAGTGACGTGGAAACCAACAAGGGGCTTTGCAGGATACAGCAGGATGACAGGCGGACACAGTGGGATGACAGAAGTGACAGAGGCCAGTGGGCAACTGGTATGTTCACGTGTGTGCCCTCAAGGGGCACCGTATGGGACCACTCGGGTTCTGTGCTGACAGGTGCACCATGATGAAGAATGTACCTGTAGAAACAATCACCACAGGGCAATAGCAATAATGGTGCACATACCTCTGGTCAGTCACCTAGGAGGGGAAAACTGGGCAGTCAGCACCTGTAGATGGAGGCCTGTGAAAGGGATAGGGTTTGCAGAAGAAGGGATACAAAGAGGCTCAGAAACTGTAAGTATGATTTCCTTAATATAACTTAAATTAGGAAAATGTTCCAAGCGGCCTCTTGACCATACCCTACACCCTCAAGAAGATGATGACAAAAACCAGCTCTGTCCCTGTCCAGGAAAGAGACACCACCTTCTTTCAGGTTCATTATCCAGTTAGTCACAGAGAACTGCACAAGCTCAAAACATTTCTCTAGTTATGATTTTCCTTTCTATTTTCCCTTGATACTGAAAATGAGGTCTGAACTTGGGGACAAGGATCTTGAAACAGTGGGGCATGTGTTTGGGGAAACATCAGTATAATCACTTGGGAATATTCCCGTAGGCCCCAGCCCCCAAGAAACATCTCTCCCTCAACTGTTTGTGGGAGTAAAGAAACAGGCCATTCTAAATATATTCAGTGACTGGCCATTTCACCTTTCCCTGAACTAGATCCCCATTTCTACAGCAAAGAGGAAGCCACCATGGCAATCCAGTCCCACAGTCTGCACTGTATGTACATCTGAGTCAAATTCCCATGGAGCCACTTAGGAAGAAAGATCAACCATGATGAAGACCTTGCCTTTTATTTCCCTGTTTCTTCCAAATTGCTCCCCAGGCGCTTTAGATTTAGAAGCCCCACTAATCAACCTTATAAACAGCAGCCCAGCCACTGCATAATTACTTTGTATAGCTCCAAAGTGAAATTACCCCGGGGGATAGAAGATGCCCAGGGCTTTAACAATTTCAACCTAACTCAGCCTTCCTGTGAGAATAGAAGACAATCTATTTGACATCCCAATTGAAACTTCAGGCTGAATCCAACATAGAAGAATGTAATTACCTTTCCTACTTTGACAGTACACTAAAGAAATTGGAGAAGTGGAATACCTATTAGATCCCCACTAATCCTCCTCCTAAATTCAAAGCAGAGCTAGTCCCTGGAATTCATTTCTGAGTATTCTTACTCTCCACTATTGTTAAACAGCTCAATTGATAAGGGCTTCCAGCTAATAATGCTTTCTACTAAGCTCACCCCCTCTTCTTTCCCAGCAGCTCAAAGCACTTTACAAATATCACCTCATTATTCTTTATAACACTCAAGTGAGCCTGATAGGTGGAAAGGTTCATTATCTTCTCCTTAGCAATAGAGGAAATAGACAAAGGAAGAAGTGACTTGCTTAAGCTAACAAAGCAGAGGCAGAACTGGAACTAAAAACTCAGCGGTCCTGACTCCAAATGCGCACATGTCCTATATCAGCTTTAAAGCTATTCTGCTGACAGGACAGGATTTCTAGCCCTGGGCTCTGTTGTAATCAACAGTCCACAGAACAGGGTCCCTGGGTGGAGGGGAAAGGGCAGGAGTCAAGATGCAGGGACCCCACCTGAGAGGCCTTAACCAGTTTGGACAAGTCACCTCACCCCTCCAAGGCTCTGTGCTCCTCAAGAAAAAGAGGTGTTGTTACTGGAGGATCTTTAAGGACCCTTCATCTCTTAGATCTCTTAGTGAAACAAGAGTTTCAAAAGAGGGCTCTATTTTTCACCAACCCCATAAAGATCGGGGCTTCATTTCTCCTATAAGCCTGAAAGAGCATCCTTGTCTCTTTATAGCACGCTCTATGCCATCCATTGTCCACTCAAATGATAGTGGTGATCAAATCAGTCAGCATGAGGGGGTAAATGAAAGCAACAGTCCCAGGACCTGAAGCCCAAGAGAGATGCAGAGAGACAGGAAGATAGGAGACTGGAAGAGTCATAAAAAGAACTGGTAAACAACATTTTGATCTCTGCCAGGGCCCTACCTGGAGACACTCCCTGCATTCCGAGGGCTCTAGGACAAGTCCTCTAAAGCAAAAGAGGGTCCCAGAGAAACAAGGTTTCTTTGGTTTCCCTAAATACAGGATTCACTTGCCAACCCCCAAACCCCAAGTGAACAATGCCCCCAATGTACCCTGTGGTGGTGGTTTTCCATTTAAACAAGATTTCATTTTAATGAAATAACATCGGTATGCCTTCAAGTTAATTAAAACCGGATTTTACAGGTGGCTTCCTAGTTTATAATTCACATTGCTTGAGCCAGAGATAGCTGAGCCTTAAGAAAACCTGTAGCATTTTATCTCTTTCATCTTTTACACTTTCTTTTCCTAAATGCTGCTTTGATATTCCTCACTTGCCACAAAAAAAGCTGGAGAGAGATGGCATTTAGTAAAATCAACATTTGTTTGCAGGGGAAACAGCCCCCACAACCAGAATAATAACCTTGGAGAGAGTTTTGGGTGATGGGCTGATACAGTGACTGGATAGAAAGGACTGACTGTGTAGTGGCCAGAAAGAAACACATTTTTGTAATATCTCAGTTGTTTCTATTGGCTTGGCCTTCCTTGCATTCACCATGGGAACTGAGTCAACAAGTTTGCTTGCTTTTCTTTCAGTGATTACAGTGCATTCTTTCCCCCTAGCCCCCTGCATACAGGAAAAAAGGAGTAAAGAACAAATATCTCCTGAAACTCAAAGGCTTGATGATTTAAAAAAAAAAAAAAAAGGGTGGTGATCGTGGTGGTGTATAATTTTATTTATCTATCTATAGTCCAATCATAAAAGCAATTTGTCACAAGCTTTATTCCATCTGCTCTCTCTGAGGACCTCAGCAATGACCTTGTGGAACCTTTTTTTCTGGGAAGTTAAAGAATTTCCAGGATTAGCTCAAGTCCTGTGGCTGCCAACTGTGACAACCTACAAAGGTCTCTTAGGTAATGATTCAGACCCCACTTCTGCTCAAGCCAAGGTGGCCCCTAACAAACTGAAAATATTCTCATTTCCTGGACCTAGACCAGGACTGAAGCCATAGAACAAACTGAACTAGGAAGAATTCCAGAAGGGCAAGCTCAGCATCTCTGCATCTAAAGACTCAAGAACTGATATTATCCAGGGCAGTAGAAATGTAATTGAACTTGAAAAGTGAGGATTAAGAGGTCATCAGGTCATCAGTAATAAGTGTTAAAAAGAATATTACAGGAGGAAGTGAAGAAGGATGTAGAAGGATGTAGAAGGAAGGATGTAGAAAGAAAGGATGAAGTGAGAGATGGAAGGTGGGAAATGAGGAGGGAGGGATGGTGAAATTTAGTGACAACTAACGTCTGCCACCTGATTCTGGAGGAAGGCATCTTCTGAACATCTCCCAAACTGAACTTTTAAGGTCTCCAGAATGCCAAGTTTCCAGTGCTGATCAAGTAAAATGCCAAATTCCTTTCACCATCACAATCCCAAGGTGAGGAAAGAGGAAGAATGAATCAGCGCTCTCAATCTATTGTAGGGTGGCCTGGCCTGGATCCCATCAGGGATTGCTGTAGTTTGTGAATCTAGAGGTCACTCCAATCTCCTCCTTTGACACTGTCTCTCCTTGCATTTCCTAACTTGTAGAGATATCTGGACAGCTGAAAGGACATCAAAGTAAGTTTCAACTCCATCTATGAGTAACTCATCTATGACCAAACTGTCTGTGACTAAACTTTGAGCTTTGTTTTTCCAACCAGAGCACCTCTTAAACCCCTCCCATCTCTAAGCTTCCCGGCTGCTAGTGTGTCCCTGCAGCCACTGGCTCAAGTAGCATGTAAAAGAATATGATATTTTCTTTAAAATATATTTTCTTTTAAATATCATTCAGTGCTGGTCCTCAGGAGTCCCTTTCAGGAGTCCTCAGTGACACATCAATTCAAGTGTCACTGGCCAATAGGAATATTTATGTCTTGCACTCCTGAAGAGGACAGTCAATATCAGAATGTCAGAGTTATGGATGACCTCACCCAGGAAAACCTACTGACATATGCCAATAGAGTCAACCCTAAACGGGCAAGCATGAACACCCAAACAGGAAGAGACAGAAACTATAATGGGCTAATTGTGAACACCTAGGAAATAAATGGGTAGCTTTTGAAATAAATGACAAGAACTTTAAGGTGTAGAGATTTCTGCTATCCACAATTTACAGTCTAGTTAGAAACCTAGCTCAGGCGCTATATCCTTGACAATGGAGTTCCTCAGTGTTAGTTGAGGGACTCTTAAAGAACAGTCAGCAACTCCAGGGACCTTTTCATTCAAGGAGTCCAAAATGTAATTAAGTATTATTCCTTATGATCCCAAATAGTTGCGGCAATGAAGTTTTCCTTTTGAGAAACAGGGGTCTTTGACAGACTTGCCTCAGGTTATAGAAGAAGCAAGGGCTTGAACAGAGACTCCAACAAGTCACTCACATAATTATCCAGCTTCCTAATGGCTCTCACATGATCAGCACACCTAGACTTTACCACAATGAGATAACACCTCACACTGTGAGATTGGCCCAAATTAAAAAAGGACGAGAAACAGATGTTGGTGAGGATGTCAAGAAAAAAGAACATCTCCACCATGGTCCATCCCCTACAGAAAACAAGATGGAGGTTTCTCAAAACACTTAAAACGGATTTACCATAGATCTTTACTCTTAGGTATCTACTCAAAGAGTACAGAAACACTAATTTGAAGGGAAACATGTACTCCTATGTTCACTGCAGCCCTATTTACAATAGTTAGAAAGCCATTATGTATAAGCTGTATAAGCTATGGGAACAACCTAAGTATTCTAAAATGGATGAGTGGATAAGGAAGATGTGATATATTAACACAATGGGATACTGCTCACTATGAAAAAACAAACTCTTGCTGCTTCAACAGCATGGATAGAACTGGAGGAATTATGCTAAGTGAAATAAGTCACAAAGAAATACTGAAAGGTGTCACTTTTGTTTTTTACTAAGCTAGTAGCAAACCCTAGAAATATGACTGTAGAACAGAGGTTATCAGAGAGGGAAGGAAAGGGGGAGAGAACCAAGTGGAGAGGGAGCACAAGGGACTAGGTGGAGGACTACGTGTGCTTGGTGGAAGTGTGGGTTTATAATAACATCTGAGGTGGGACACTACTTCTAAATCATAAACAATGTTGTAAAACAATGTTACCTCAAAAACACAATATCTGGCTTTTAAAAAGGAGAGAATCAGAAGATTCATTGACAAACAGGCTCAACTCAGTCTTTAGTCTCAGATTTCCTCTGAGCTGTGGGATCCATTTTGATTGCTATCTTTATTCTTAAGTCTTCTGGAATGGGCCAAATCGAGAGCCATCAAAATGACTATTACAGTCACTACTGTGTGTTCCTGATTTTAAAGAAATGTAACTTTTTACTTTTCTATACCTTTTAGGCCAATTCAGACTAACCTAGATACAAACATCTTGAGATAGATCAATATTTATTTATTTTATTTTTTTGAGACTGGGTCTTGCTGTTTTGCCTGGGGAACTGCAGGCTCACGTTGCCCAGAGTACCACAGACTCAAGTGATCCCCAGCTTCAGCTTCCTAGGTAGCTGGGATTACAGGCACGCACCACCATGCCCAGCTATTTTTTGAGACTAGGTCTCACTATGTTGCCCCAGGCAGGTCTCTAACTCACAAACTCAAGCAACTCCTAGTCTCAGGCCTCAATTTGTAAGCTGCGATTGAAAGCACTTGCCACCATGCCAGGCCTCTAGATCAATATTTAAATAAATATCAATATTTTGGTAAATCTGATATATTCTTTAAAAAGCAAATCACAGAGTAGTATGTGTACTACAGCATAAATTTTAAAAAAATTACAAGAATATGTGTAAGCTTAGAAAAGAGCCTAGAATTATAAAAACTGATATTTGTATTACCTTACTATAGTAAGATAATTTTTCTTTTCTTTCTTTTTTCTTTTTTTTCTATCTATATTTTCTACTAGTACATAAAATAACATAGATAAATTTTATGAACATAACGCTAAACAAAGGAAACCAGTGCAAAAAAATGTCCAGGATATGATTATGTTTACATAAAGTTTAAAAGCAGGGCAAACTCATCAGGTTGTAGAAAGAGAGATAGTGGGTGGGGAAGTCAGAAGTAGTGGAAGAAGGGGGAAGTTCTGGGGATACCATTAAGCTCTGTTTCTTAATCTGAGTGCTAATTATGTTAGCTGGCAGGCTGAGGGGCACCTCAGGACCCCCAAACCTATATGCTCTAAATGGATTCTGCCATGTGCCACATTAAAGACAAACCATACTTTAGTGCATAAGACCTTCAATAAAAAGAACTTTAATACAATTAGTGTACAATCAAAAGAACACAGTTAAAAGCTTCTCCATGAAACACTGGAAGCTACCCTCATGGGTAAATGTCCAACCAAATCCATGTGTTTGTTGAAAAAGTCACAGGTAATTGTACACTTAGGGTGTATATGCTTTCTTGTTTGTGTCTTCTACTTCACTATCACAGTAACTTAAACAGGAAAGAAACAGAGTTTGAATCCAGAGGCTTCCTCCGGCATACTTTTGGGAAGTCTTGAGAAACAAACAAATATTTGTAGGTGCGGGGTGGGGAGAGATATTTCAAATTGTGCTTTCAATTGTACAATTGTCTCCTTTGAGTGGTGGCAGTCACAAGGAGGAGACAACAATAGCTCCATAGCTCCACCTCTGAGAGGAGCTCTGGAAGCTGACTCCAGGAAAAACAGAAGAGAAACACACATTTATGTCACTAAAGGATCCTGACTGGTGTCAGTGCTGTTCACATTTCCGATAACACCGGGCTAATGATGCCACTGGAAATCTAGTTCTCACTCATGAGGATTCATGAGTCTACACTGGCAGGGGCACTTCTTGCAAGGGGTTTAAATTCACAAAAATATAACTGAAAATGTCTAAATGTGTTAGAAAGGGATCCCTGTGAACAGTGGACTCTTGCATTCTCAGTGCCTAACATAAGACCTGACAGAGAACAGGGGCTAGATAAATATTTTTGAAGTGAGTGAAATGCAGACATCTACTTTCAAAAAGAAGAAATTGTTACAGCTCAAGCAGGATTTACCATGAAATGGTCATGGGAAGAGAGAAGGTTGGAGCAAAATATATTTGCCCATTGAAAAATGTCTCTGTCCCATCTGTGTTCTTCAAGTGAACGAAGTCAGGCTAAGCATGGGAAGATGGGTGCTGCTGTAGATATTTGGTAAAACCATTTTGAACAGCGGTACCCAACACAGTGCAAGTCACAAATATAATTTACAATTTTCTAGTAGCCACAGGAGGAAAAGAAATGTTAAGTGGATTTTATTTAGCACAATGTATTCAAAACATTATCATCTTAACATGGGATCAATATGAAAATTCAAACTTTTTACATTCTTTCCCCTTATCCTAAGTCTTTTACACCCAGTGTGTATTTTACACTTATGTCCCTTTTCACTTCTTAATAGCCATGTGTGTCAAGTGACTACCATATGGACAGTGACGGTCCAGGGGGACATCAATTAGTGGAAGTTTTTTCAGAAGAGATGAGCAACATGAGTGTGTGTGTGTGTGTGTGTGTGTGTGTGAGAGAGAGAGAGAGAGAGAGCGAGAGAGAGAACTTGAGAGAGAAAGAGACAAAGTTGATGGTATTTAACACAGGGTTCATGTGCTCATGAGCTGTGACTCAGTCCTTAGTTTCTACAGATATGTGAATATCTTTATAATTCTTTCCATTTCCTGCTTAAGCTACTTAGAATATGGTTTCTGTCACATGCCATAAGAGTCCTAATGAATAGACATAAATATAGAGAAAACCTGTCTGTGGGTATAATCTGTTTTAAAGGTGCAGAGTTTCCCAAATAATTGACACTAAATCAGAATTGTTGACATAGCCATTAATAAAAATTCTGTGCTGAAGGTTTTTCTGTCACTTGCTGTAAGTTGCACAATTTGTACACCATTTTTGAGAACAAATGAACCAAAGTCAGTTCTAACTTGAAGTATTCCAGGTGCATTCTGGCTGTAAATTCCAAATCAAACAGGAGTTTAATAAGGTGCAGGCACTCTAAGTTACCTGGATACTATCCATCTGAGACTGCTGCAGTGTAAAAGAAATGAAAATATCAGTCTTCTATCAGCCAACATACCTCCTGCTTCATCTCAGGGCTTGTCTTCCTGCCAACACACATTCATTCCTGTGTGTCTGCAGTTAAACATGGAACTGGAGCTCGTGGGGAGAATGGATCAATGATTTACCTTCCCTGAAGGAAAAGCAGCAGTCATCCTGAAACCACTGCCCAGTCACTTTGTGACTTACATGCCCTGAAGGAATCTGCAAGTTTTTTTTTTTTTTTTTTTGAACATTGTTTTTTATTGAACCATTTTAGGCCCAGACCTAAACAGGAGCCGTGATTTCATATGGATTCCAATTTTTCCATGTCACCCAGCAGTCTTAGGGCATCCTAAATTGCCTGTGTTACCCCTGTTCCTAGAATATATTTGCAGGTAGCTTAGTGCCAGTTAAGCTGGAAAGGCAGGATTAAATGAGAGGGAGAAGCAGTCACCTCCTCCCTGCTGGATGGAAACCCCCTGCTGGAACTGGGATGAGACTGATATTGAAAATCAAGAAGAAGGGTTCTGGATCAGCTTTCTAAACCTCCAAAGTTAAAGGCACATGCAATCCACTGAGAGTGGAAGAGACAGGAAGGGCCAATGGGGTAATAAGTGGTATCAGGGCAGAAGCATCAAAAGAGTAAGCTGTCTGACATCTTCTGCTGTTAAAATTTCTGGAGGATCCCTGCAGGAACTGAATGTGGGAGGAAGTTTGCAGAATGAACTTCTGCTACCCAGATAGTCCATGCCTGGCAGCAAGGAGAGGACTGGGGAATGGCATGCTATTGCTATATTTGTATGAGTCACAGGCTTGTGAGTGCTTTAGGTTTGCAGAAAATACTTCAGTGTTTGAATTGGAAACTTAACCCAATTCTGTGGAGTTAATCCTGATGTGCCCTGTTTGAAAAGGGTTAACTGAGTCAAGGAATAGTTAGCTCTAATGCTTGAATTTCTGCTTATCAGAATTTTGAGTGGAACAGACACTTAGTAGATCTCCTACCCTCGCCCCCCCCCCCCCCCCCCAGGAAAGCAGGACTCCTGAGTTTTGCCAATAGCTTGTGTGTGGCCTTATGTAAACCCTTGTTTTGATCTCAAAGTTTTCATTTGTAAAAAGGGGACAACAATAACTTCCAAAGAAATGGTCCTGAATGTTGCAAAGTCTGCAAATTTTGAAAAGAGTGTTGAAGAACTAGAGCAAATGAAGTGATTATAGGGTTGCCTTAAGTGACCACTGTGAGACACTGAAGCAGTCTCTGGAGCCAAGCACTGGGTTTCAATTCTGCCACTTTTTACCTTTGGGCACACTGTTCAACCCCTCCTTGGTGCCTCAGTTCCCTCATCTGTAAACCACACATAGCACTAGTACCTACCTCATAGGTACCATTAAATGAGTTCATACATATTAAGTGCCTTCAACAGTGGCTGGATTAAATATTAACAAATTTACTAATATAAGTAAAGCTTATTTTTAGAGCTAGAAAAGACTCTGCCCTTCCTCATGGATGAAAAAACCAAGGATCAGAGAAGTCAAAATAAATCAATAGAAATGATTTGCATATGGTTGCCAGCTTATCAGCAGAGACAGAACAAGATTTTAGAAAGTGGCACTCAGAAAATACCCTAAGCATCACCACCAGAAGCTCTTACGTTAAGCTAAGACCAGAAAAAAGTCAAGTTCTTCTGAGGGGGCAAATTAGGCCATACTACCTCTCATTGCAATTAGGCAATTCTGAGACCACAGGAAGCATAGAGAGCATTTGAGTGAGGGTACACACTCCCAATTGGGGTGAACCAATTATCAATTGTCTTGTGGGGGTGCTGGGAGAAAAGGAGGCACTAGAGGATAAAAGGCCAAAAATCTACAACATTAGCTAAAAGATTATTCTGGAAGAATGGGCTAAGTTGAGAGCTTCCATTGTGCTGTGGGGGCTGGAGGAAAGCCTTCACCTCAATGTGCTATGGCAATGAGGGTGGTGGGCCTGGCAAGCTGCTGGCTGCAGAGAGGCTGTGGTCCAGCTGACGGGAGAGGCAGGCTGAGCAGTTCCACTATTCCCTGGAGATCTGGATCAAGCTCATAGCCAGGGGAAGTGGGGATTAACACAATGTGGTGTCCAAGCTAATGAGTTAGCAAAACACAGACAGATGGCAATTGCAGTAACTTAACTCGCCCGTCTCTGTTTGCAAAGTACTCCCACAAGCTCTCCTCTATCCTCATGCTATCTAACTCTGCTCAGCCCTGCTTGTCCACCCTGGAAGATCATGGTTACAGAGAAGTCCATCCTGCATGAAAAGGCATCATCATGCTGCTTTCTGAACACAACCTTGCCTACATTTGAGGTTTAGTGGTAGAGAGGCTGTCTTTCAGGTCCAGATTGAGACCAACCTTTGGTTCAAGTGGGAAAGCAATGCTAGCTTTATTAAATTCTTATTATTTTATTATTGAGATATAATTCTTCATAACAATTATTGAGAAGGTATACAATTATTGAGAAGGTATAGTCTAGTATACATACTAGAAAGGGTGCTAGAAAGGGTATAACTTGCAATTTGAAGTTGAAAACAAGAACAGGGAACTTTTAGTCTCACCTGAAACAAGTTTCCTTTAGTCAGAACCACATCTGCAGGAGAGTTCCTTCCTAGGCCTGACAGACGAGAACTGCTACCAGCGCACACTCAGACCAGGCATGTCAACCTGGTCACTTTGGGAAGCAAACATCTGCTTTGTTTACCACCCTGGCCCCCTTTTAAAACCTTTATCTTCTTTCCAATGGTCATCGATTCCAGTGGCATAACCCTGCCAGCTGCTGAGAAACTTACCTGGTACCCAGGCCAGCCAGCACAGAACCATATTGGAAAACCCTGCCTTGTACTTTTGAGAATTGGTTCATTTCTGTGATGATTTCAATAATCAAATTCTAACCATGTAAACAACGGAAAATCAGGGGGAAAAGAGGAGGTTTGAAAACATCTCTGATTTATGTAGTTTGGCAGATGGTTATTCCCCCCCCCCCTTATTCTACTTGATTATTTCATTCAATAAAGTAATATGAAACCTAAACCTCTCCACCCAGGTTTTGGGGGTATAGGAGGTCAGTGTAGGAGCCTGTGGCTCTGTGGCTTACCAGCTGGCAGGATAGACTTTAGATCAAGGTGGTGTTATGGGGAAATATTTATTTTCTATTTCTGGTCACATGCCCAACAATGTGGAACAACCAAATATGCAACCCTGAACAGTGGGTGAGGGAACTGGGGGGCACCAAATATAACCTTCTTGGGAGTAGAAATCATTATAGAAAACCTTTCTAACCCTCAACATCAGCTCCCTTTCATGGGGAGTAACCAGGTGTAAGCGAAGAGATGGATATACTGAAGTGAAATAGAGACATGAACAGCATCTATAGAGTTAGGTTTCCTCCAATGTGTGGGTAAGTGTTGGAAATGGTGAGATTCTCAGTCTTAATGCAGTTGATATTTTGGGCTGGATATGTCCTGGCTGTGGGACTGTCTTGTGTGCTATAGGACATTTGACATTGTCCCTAAACCCCAAGATACTACTGGATACTGTGGGGGTAGGGAGTCATAGTGCTTCGAGTGGAGGGAATCTGGAGTGTGCAATATAGATGGGCACCTCAGTATACATTGTAGAACTAAAGTTCTGTAAAAGCTCAAATGGGAGGTGTTAAAATCTTATGGTTGATACTTAGAAAATTTGAGCAATTAGCTAATAAAATATATTTGTATCTTATTTAATAAGAATCCAACTCATAAGTGTCCAAAATGATGCAAATATTGAAGGGGTATCAGTACCAAATATAAGCAGCCTTGGTTGATTTCAATGGGGGAAAATTTCAAAGCAAATTAAGAATTGACTGTTTTTTTTTCCCAGTTGGTGTCATCTAGAAAGAAGAATGAAAGTATACTAGAGGAGCACACTGAATATAAACAAGGCCATCTGGTTTCAGAACATACAGTGATCTGGGTCTAAAGACCAATAGAACTAGGCACACTTGGGCCAGAAAAACACTGTGGCAGTGATTCAACAAAAGTGTTTTTTGTTTTTTGTTTTTCTCTTGTCCCTGAGAGTCAGTAGGCTTTACCCAAGCCATATCTCATATTCCAGAAAGCTATCAACAAATCTTCAGTAGGATATGCCTTTAAAGTAACCAGGATACATTTGTGCTGGCCCAATCAGTGAGATGATTGATCCAAGATTAAGCCAGAAAATACAACCTTGAAATCTTACTTTCATTAGCACTGTGAGCAAATCAACTATATTCAGTAGAATTTAAAGACCATGAAGTTCAGAGTCTTTGTGGGGAGGTTTTCTCTTTTTATGTAGACTTAAGAGTACCCGGCACCGTGTCCTCAGCAACAGCTATTCTCTTAATGAATGAAGGAAGACATGGTTTGAGAACATAATTATAGGGAAACTGTTCCTTGGCTTTTGAATAGAAATTTACCACAATCAGTTTAGAGGAATTAGGAAGTAAGTCAGTGTTGCTTAAAGTAAAGCTCTCATCAGTAAGATTCTTCAAAAAAAATTGGTAAAAAAAAAAAAAAAATATATATATATATATATATATATATGTATTTCCCAGGCATGATTATCTGATAAATAGAAAGACTAGAATTCTGGGGAGTCAGATTCCTAACCAGCCAGCTATGATTCTGAACAGCTACTTACCACCAGAGAAACTTGGTTTCCTCATCCAAAAGAAAAAACAGCTAAATTTTCTAACTGATAGGGTAAAGAAGAGACTATATAGGGACAATGGAACTAATAAAGGGTTTAGAATAAACATAAAAATCATTTAATGGTTTAGATTCTGCTTTTTAAATTTAGGAGTCTATCAAGAGAGGATGATGACACTCACCCGATTGATCAGTTCTAACTGAAAAGGACTGAAGTGGCCACCTCATTTATTTTTATAAGATTTGGAGGTTGCCTATCTTAGGTGGGGTTGCACAAAGCAGGGCCCTGGTGGAGGTGGAATGAGAACACAGTTTTCTTCCTGTGATGCAATTATTCTAACCTGTCACTGAGAACCCTGACATTACAAGGAAAGATTTGGGATTATGTTCCCAGAGAAGGTTGCTGGGGTGAGAGTGCCAGCCTGGCGTCTGCGTGAGTTATGGTGGCAGACACAGACAAGAGATCTGACTTTTTTCTGCTTCTCTTTCAACTGATAACTCTCACTGAAACTGTAAAAGTCAGTGATCCCTACTCTATCCCCCCCCCCCACTCTCTCTCTGTGGGGGAATTATTATGCGATTAAATACTCTTAATTATAGACACATATACACACACACACATACACTCTGACATCCTGAGGAAACTGATGAAAACTACCTGGCAGAAAGTATAGGTGTGCATTAACTCTAACCATCTAGGACCTGCTGGGGCACTAACCACAATCCTTGGCTTTTACTCTTCAAAGAGATGTCATTCCGAGGCCATGTGTGTGGTCAGTTAATCATGTGTGTTTCAGCATGGCTGGGGTACTGTGATCTGCAATTTCACTTTGGTCCCTCACATTCTTAGCTTTCAAGATGACCAACAACCCCTGTTAGAGAGGAATAACTGGGAGGGGAAGTAACCGCCCCACGGACCAAGGGAGTGTGGACAATTCTACATCCTCCCTAGAAGCTACTTAGATGCACACTTTAATAAGAACATCTCCAGAACCCTGGGACTTTGAGAAAGAGTCAATTTAAGAGAACAATTCTTTTAAATGAGAGAAATGAGAGCCTGGAATTTCAAGAAGTGGTTCCAGAAACGAATATATAAAAAATGAAGTGGAATCACTTTTTCCAGGCAATCCACTTTCATAGGCAATGCAATCATATGACAAAAACTGGCATTTATGAGCAAGTGAGTACATACTGCATGTTTATGGATTCCACAGTGGTGGATGAGGGTGAGCAGATCTCATTGTGACCAGCAGCCTCTTTCTTCACCCTGCTACGAGACTATACCACACCCGTGGGAGTCTGGCTAACAAGCCCAGTAAGAACTACCTTGATTCAATTTGAAGTTCCCAAACATTAGTAGCTCCTTTGGAAGTAAAGGGAAAATAGCCAACCATGCTATGGAAGGAGATACAAAACATGTCTCACTTTTCCATTCATACATGTTCTGACCACAGAAATGGTCTTCAAACCAGCTTTTTTGTTTTCTACCCCAGCTTGATTACATTTATGTGCCTTTCCACTTCTTTTCACACATCTCCATCATGACTCTACTTTCTCAATTGTGGGAGTAAGTATTTCAGTCAACTTGAGGCAGAGAGAGCGACACTATTTCCCATATCCACTCTGAGGCCTAGGAAACAGGTCACCTACAGGAAAGTAGATAATGCCAGAAAGGGGATTTCCTCTGCTGATATTCTCTCTCTATATCTGTCTATCTCTCCCTGCCCCCACCTCCTTTCCCCTTACCCACTTAAAGCATTTGGCAATCTTTCAGCATCCTGTTAACTTAGAAGTTGAATAAATGTTGGCAAAAATCTATGTAGAAAAATTATCACCAATGTACAAAATTTAATCACAAGGATTACATTTTCTTAGATTTATTCTTTCATTCACTCATCATCCAATAAATATTTATTAAGTAACTCCTACATACCAAGCACTAGGTTCAGTGAGACCAATTATGTCTTTTAGTAAATAATGGCATGTGACTTATGTCAGGCTGAGAAGTTCTGGCAGTTCAGTCTATCCTTGAATGAGAAGCTCTATTTAAGATTTCCTGGAACAAACAACAGTCAAAGAGCACCTACTCAATAAAGCAAATAGCATCTATCCAGTATTTGTTTGCTGCTGTTATTGGATGAAGAGGCATTACTAGGAAGAATATAAAGAACATGAAAACTAAGTTAAAAGATATGAAACATCTTCTGAGTGTCCTCACCTGTAAAGTAGGGGTCACGTAACCCACTCATTTATCTGATTGCAGTGAGACTCATAAGAGAAATGTGTAGGAGAGAAAGCATTTTGCAGACTCCAACAGTGGGACAAGAGATACACTACTGTAATGCGTGCTCCTGAATTTCCTAATCGCATCAGCTCATCTCACCACTTGAATCTGCACAGAAATCTTTAGGGAGAAAGGTGGTCTCATTTAACCAGGGTGATTAGCTACCAGTAAATCAAGTCATCTGAAACTTAAAGAATATTGGGAGAAACACTCTTTTCATATTAATATATAGGTTAAAAACAGGAAATATTTCAGTTATGAAAATAAGAAGCCCATATGCCAAAAGACTGAACATATCAGGGTGGTCCAAGAAGGACAAGCAGTTATAGCTAATATTTTGTCCCACCTCTGTATCTAGTTTATGAGTATGTGGGAAAAGTCCAGTGTTTCTCAAATTGGAGTGATATATGGACTCCTTTCAACAGAGAGAAATAGAAACATCAAAAACACATTTAAAAACTTCAAGGAGACTTTAGACTAAGTCTCGGCGGATGACCAAATTAAGAAACTTTCAGATTTACTTTTTAAATATGCCTTTTAATAGCAAAGTACTGTCATTACAATTTTTTTAAAAACTTAAAAATAATTTCCATCAAAAATGGAAATCCCATAGAACTTGCAGTCCCTAGGATCCCACTGTTCTCAGTGGGAGAAATACTGATTTTTGTCTCACACTTATTTTATGAATGAAGGAACTCTAGTCTGTGGAGTCAAAGTAAGTCCCCTCAACCATACAGATGGTTCTTAGCAAAAGCAAGCCATAAGCTCAGGTCACCTGATTTCTAGAGCAGAGCTTTTTCCTTCTTTAGACAAGGCTGCCTCTGTTTCTGGCAAAGCTCACTATCTGCTCCAGACAGATACCGGTATTGTGTTTGCCCAGAGCCACGGCAGCAGATGGAGGCGAGAAGGTTTGAAGGGGAGGTGATGTGGGTATGGCTGCTGCAGAACAGGACTGCAGCTGGGCAAGCCATTTGAAGAGAACTAGTTCCAAGGTTGGATTCTTTTGCTCACCATTGAAACAAAGAAACATTGGGTGAAAACACAAGCCTTTTAAAAGTGGCAGCATTTCTGCCTAACAAGTTTGGGCAGAAAAGTAGGAAGAATATTGTCTAGAGCTAAAAACCAGAGAACTGCAGAAGGTATGAGGTTATAATTCAGGGTGGCCAATTTAATCAGCTCATGTTCATTAAACACCCACATACACATGGTGCTTTACAACAACCCCCTTTCCTCACTCTGAAGCATCCACAGGCCTGTTTTAAACGGGCCACCCTGTACATGTTGGGAACCTCGCCAAGGTGTTAAGGCAACTGCTTCCCTCCCTAAGAAAAATAGGGTAGATTTTCAGACAACCACAAGTAAAAGCTAAAGCCTCTAGTTTTACATCCCATCTGAAAGCTGGGGGAGACCTGGGAATCTGTTTTTTGAGACTCTGTTTACAAAAACTCATTAATAAATCAAACCCTTCCATTTCAGATCTATAACATCCTATACTATCCACATCCCCTGCCTTTCACCCTGCAATTTCCCTGGATGTATTTCCCCTCTTTATTGAGCTGAATTCCACTGCTTTATGAATATTCCCTCATAATGACTAAAGCGTTATGACCCTTGAGTTATGTATAATTAGCCAATCAACGGTTTTGGTCACTACCGGCCCCTGGATAATAAACTCATTGTAACCACAGAAAGCATGTTTTTACCACTGCTATTTAAACTGCCAAGAATATTTTCGGTCTTACTTCTTTATCAAGCGGCTTTTCATGGCAGTCTGATGAGAGGACTGATGGGCCCTGCTTCTGAGTACTCCCCTGGGGCTGGTCCTAGGAGGACTCTGGTTCAGGGACTCTCTAAACACCAGAATGCAAGGCAGCATGTGCCATCCCATCCAGATCCCTGCCCAGCTGTGCTGGCAGGTGCTGTGAATCTTCTGAGGCACCCTGGATAGTCTAAAAACAGGTGGTCTCAGGTCATTAGGATCCTTAAAAACTTGCCCTATCATCAGATCATTCCCCCAAAAGTTGACATTCACTAGATGATATAATCTAGAAGACGACATTCACAAGACGACCCAAGGCATTCTAATGGCAATTTATGACACAAAGCACAAGTAGGTGCTCAACTGATCATTGCAGAGAAATGAGTTGCTTTCTGTTTTTAGTTTGGGCAGCTTTCAAGGGATGGCTTAGGAAAGTGAGATGGGTTGGAAAGGTGATTTAGGAAAGTTATGTTACAAAAGGAGCGGTTACAAAAGGAGAAACCCGGACAGCTTGTTTGTGGTGGCTCTGCACATCCCAAAACATTTAAGCAGGGAAAATGAGGTAGCCTTTTAAAGGCAACTAGATGAACAACTATGAGAGCTGTAAAGTAATAGGGCACTTTAATAACATCCTCACTATTAACAAAATCCTTTGGTGGTCCAGGTATCTTTGCCTTGAGTATGTGTGAAACAAAATCCAGGTGGCTTAGTTGAAATGTCTCCATTTAAGAGTTAGGTCTGAGGCCTTGGATCCCTATGAATCCTCTAGTTAATGACATCAGATTTTATCGATATTCCGGAAGGCACTTGCATAAACCTTCCCTTTCCCTAGCAAACTCTTTTCAGAGTTAATCCTTATTCCACACTTGATAACTGCCATTCAAGCTGGTGTCAACATTTTAAAGGTCTTATTAATTTGCCACCCTAAGAATATAGGGGACATGTTTTATTTTGCACTGGAATTAAATCAGCTAAGTCATTAATTCACTCAACAAATGCTTCTGGAGTGCCCACAAATGTGTCCAAGCAAAGGCTTAGGTACTGGTAAATCAGCTGGGAACAAGACAGGCACATCCCTGCCCTGCTGGAACTTACAGCCCACTAGTACAGAGTAAACAGTCACACAAATAATTGATTGTAAGTGTGAAAATAACTCTGTAGGTGAAGTTGGGCCCTGAAGTGCAAGTGGCTTCAAGAGCACAGTGGTCACAGGGCCTGGTGAGGCATCCCTGAGAAAGCACATGGGAAGAAGGGTAGAGACAGTAGATTCAGTATGATGATACCAGTTGTTAAGAAAAAAAAAAGTGGACTCATTACTTAACCATTGGAAATTGGTTATTAGACCCAAACCTTCAAAACACAGGGTCAATAAAGAAAAATGCAGCAAACAGCAAAAAGTTTGGAAGCCACTGTTTCAGGGTGACCCACAGTCATAGAAACTGGGAAGAGGGAGAGAACACCTTATGAAAATTCGGCTTTCCCCCTGCACTCAAGAAGATGAAAGATAATCCTTGTGCCCTGGCTCCTGGAGAACTGCATCCCGAGATCAAGCAGCATACAGGTCCAAGTTTAAACTGGGCTATGCTAAGTTTCAGCTGTTGAAGCAGTTCCATCTCCACTAACCTTTACAAACTATGACTGTGTCAGTTTTTCCAAGCAGAAGAAATGGATGGAAAGCCAGGCCACATCTTAATAGGACCCTGGTGAGCTAATGGGTGTGATTATTTCATTGTCTCGGATCCACGCCAGCCCAGGATCATCAGATACAAGCACCATCCAGGAGAAACATGACCTCACTTTCGACATGGGATTGCACATTCTGATGCCAATAGGAATTTAGTGATCCCTCAGCGCAGGTAAAACTGAGTTCTTTACAGTTCCAGCTAATGAGAAGCATACCAAAGTTACCTAAAACAGTAAAGCTAATATTGACATTAACATACTAGATACTGTTAGGGTAGGGGAAGCCAGGAAAAACTTTTGAGACCATCTGTGCTAAGCGTGTCACATCCAAAATAAGGTGCATATTTAAGATAGATTGCCATCTCTTTAAATGATTAAGTATTGGATTTATGGAAAGCTATAACCTCACGAGGAACGCAGGGCTCTTAAGTGGTTAGGAGGGCTGTAGAGGTGAGAATCTTAAGATTTCAATGGTGCCACAAATTGTCCACTGATTTGAAAGGTCTTTGATGAAGTAACTTCTGTGCCTCGGTTTCCTCAACAATAGGAAAGCTATCACATAGATCACAGGGCTGTGAGAAGAGCAAGGCTCAGGTTGTGCAATTAGGAACATGCGTGCATAGACTGCTTCCTTTTCAGAATCTCATGGTGTCATGCTGATAGCCTTTTGGAAGACCCCAGGAAGCATAACACAAGGATCTATGCAACCAAAGCACAACTTATAACATGCTCAATCATTATTCATGCAATAACTGTCCCCGAACACCTACTATGTGCCAGAGTTAAAAAAAAATCCTCATGTACAGCTCCAGTGGAACTTAGTTTGTTATAGGAAAGTGTCAGATTGTTTCTCAACATCTTTGTTAGCTGTGTGATAATGGGCAACTTAATTTCTCTGTTAAGTCTCATTTTCTCATCTAAAAATGAAGATAAAATAAACTATCTGAAATGATCACACTACAAGGAGTCCAATAAAATCTCCATCCTATCTCTAAATCACAAAGAGGGCAATGTAACAGAGTTTCAAGAAAAGATGGTCCACAAATACAAATTATTATTATCATTGAAGATGTATATATATGCGATGTGGTAGAAAGACCTCTGACTTTGGAAATAAACCAAAGAGAGAGTCTTGATTCACTCACTTATCGGATCTGTGGCCTTGATGGCCGATTTAAGCCTCTCTGAGACTTCATGTGTTCCTGATGATGATAGAGCAATTTTGAGAATTAGGTAAGATGATGAATGTAACATAAAAGGGTTGTCAGCAAGCAGTGACAAATAACTGGGTGATTAGTAAGAAATGAGGTTACACGCACACACAATCTGTCACAAAAAAACTGGTTTGATTTAATTACAATAGCACTATTTGTATATGCTTTGCCCCATATACTGCAGTTATTCATAGATACAAAAAAATGTATGAGAAACAAATATGATTATCCTAAAAATGAACATAGCATAGCAGTATTCCTGGGGAGAGGCAACAGAGTCATGAAAAGTTAATATTACCACTTTAAAGAGGAAAGAAAGTTCTGTCTGGCTCCTGTGTTGCCCCTTTCATGGGTCCCAGAAGAAAAAGAAATATTTTCCTTAAGCTCACTTTCTTTTCAATCACCCACAAGACTGGCACTTCAACTTTCTAGTTTTCAGAATGCCAAATGAGGATCTTCAAATTTCACATTTCTAATTAACCTCAGAAAACTGACAGTATTGGAGCAGAACCCAAATATCTGCTGGAACATAACAGATAAATAACAGTTAGGAAGCCCTTTCATTAACACTCTCCTCTAAGCCCTCACTTAGGGGTCTGTCACTCTTTCATACATGAAAGTCAAGAGCTCTTTCACAAATATGAAAGAGGCATAACAGGGGTTCAAGTGATGATTTTCTTAGTTCATTTGCAAAGTGTCTCTAAGCAGCAGCACAGTGAGGGACAGATGAGTTGGGTCAGCTTTGCCCTTGTGAGGGTTGGGAAAACATCTCCAAGGCCTAGGACTTCAACAACTGAGGCTTCTAGGGCTGGGCGTGGTGGCGTATGCCTGTAGGTGGCAGCCTAGGAAGCCACAGCTGGGGCCAGGGATCCCGGTTCGAGTCCAGCTCAGGGCAACACAGCGAGACCTAGTCCCAAAAAATAGGTGGGTGTGGTGGTGCGTGCCTGTAATCCCAGCTACCTGGGAAGCTGAGGCTGGGGATTGCTTGAGTCTGTGGTACCCCGGGCAACATGAGCCTGCAGTTC
>PVHY01006485.1:0-74227 GCA_004024945.1 Uropsilus gracilis | reverse complement strand
CTCATAATTTTCTCCTTATCTTTAGCTTTTGTAAGTTTTACTATGATGTGTCTTGCTGTGTTTCTTCTTTCATTAAAGTAGTTTGGTGTCCTTTTTGCTTCTTGTATGTCTAATTTCATTTCTTTCTTCAGGTTTGGGAAGTTTTCCTCCATTATTTCATTGAAGAGCATTTCAGGTCCTATTTCTTTCTCTTCACCTTATGGTATTCCAATTACTCTTATATTTGTTTTCTTTAGAATATCTGAGAGATCTCGGATTATTTCTTTTGTTTTCTTACTTTGCTTTTCTCTCTCTTTCTCTTTCTTCCTTCTTTCTACTTCTGTATCCTCTAGTGTGCTGATTCATTCTTCTATTTCTTCTAGTCTGCTTTCCTGACTCTTTCCTGCATTTTTGAGTTCTTCTGTTGTTCCTCTTATGCCTTGCATCTCCTGCAGTTTCTTATTTAGGGTTTCAATTTCTTTTTTCTTTTCGTTGATGATATTGTTCATTTTGCTGCATTCTTTTTTATATTTTTCCACTACTTCTCTTAATTCATTGAGAGCTTCCCTTCTTTTGCTTTCCCTTGTTCCCCCTCTTCCTTGGCCTCTTTGATTGATTTTATCACGTTGATTCTGAATTCTTTGACATATGCGGCATTTCTTCAATGTCATATATTTTGTTTTTTTTCAAATTGTTTATCCTTAGGTGGTGAGTTATTTTTCTTAGGGCTTGCTTGAGTGTTTGTGTTCTTCCTTTTTCCAGTGTTTTCCTTTCGAATCTGCTCTATGTATTGGGTGATACTGCTCTAGTAGTAGGCATGTTGAAGCCTATATTGTTTTATTTAACATTGCCTATGTGGTTTTGGTAGTGAATGTCCTTGTTTTCTGAGTTTGCGCCGGTGCTGCGTAGTACTTTTGGGCTTTGAGTTGGGCGCCGTTAACACCAGGTGGGTTCTTTCCCCACCCCCTTTAGCAACTCAGTCCGAGCTAAAGTTAGGCTGAATAGCCAGGGTCCATACAGATACAAATGGCCAGTCTGCCTCCCTCCCAGGCTGTTTCCGTGACAACTGGGAGACACTGCAGGCTGCTCCAGGTAGGGTAGCCTACCTGTCCTGCATGGTCTCCTCCCCCAGGTGCTGGTGGGCTACCTGCTCCTCTCAGCAGGGTCAGAGTCCCCTTTGCAGCTGACTCTTGTCTGCAAGAGCCTCAGTCCGCTCTCCGGACTTTGGGATGGGTGCCGTTAACTCTAGGTGGGTTCTTTCCCCACCCCTTTAGCAACTCAGTCCGAGCTAAAGTTAGGCTGAATAGCCAGGGTCCATACAGATGCAAATGGCCGGTCTGCCTCCCTCCCAGGCTGTTTCTGTGACAACCGGGAGATGCCACAGGCTGCTCCAGGTAGGGTAGCCTACCTGTCCTGCGTGGTCTCCTCCTCCAGGTGCTGGTGGGCTACCTGCTCCTCTCAGCAGGGTCGGAGTCCCCTTTGCAGCTGACTGTTTTGTCCGCAAGAGCCTCAGTCCACTCTCTGGACTTTGGGATGGGCGCCATTAACTCCAAGTGGGTTTTTTCCCCACCCCTTTAGCAACTCAGTCCGAGCTAAAGTTAGGCTGAATAGCCAGGGTCCATACAGATACAAATGGCCGGTCTGCCTCCCTCCCAGGCTGTTTCCGTGACAACCAGGAGATGCTGCAGACTTCTCCAGGTAGGGTAGCCTACCTGTCCTGCGTGGTCTCCTCCCCCAGGTGCTGGTGGGCTACCTGCTCCTCTCAGCAGGGTCAGAGTCCCCTTCGCAGCTGACTCTTGTCTGCGAGAGCCTCAGTCCGCTCTCCAGACTTTGGGATGGGCACCGTTCTGTAAGTCATTTTTTAAAAAACAAAAATACTGTTTTTGATTTCTTTCTTCTTTGTTTGTTTTAGGCACAGCTAATGGTATCAATACCTGAACTTCAATACTGCCCATATTGGGGTTCTGTCTTGAGTCTGAATTTACTCTGCAATGGTTGTCCGTAGATTATTTTATAAGGTCTTAAACTAAAACCTCATTCGGGAGCTAATTTCAGCCTCAATAGAGAGTAGGCAATTCCTGATCCCAGCATGGGTGTGCTTCCTGATGCGACTGGGCAATTAAGTAGTTTTCCTCTTCTTTTTCTATCATGGAAGCACTTTTTACATCCAGGGCAAATCTTCTCGGTGGGTATTGCCTTACTGGGGTTGCAGCACTCATAGTAAAATGAGTAATTTGTTATATTAAGATGGGAACACCACTTTAAACCTCTTTTTAATTAATTAATTTTTTTTTCATCATCCACCCAGAAAAAACGGAAGCAGGGCTTTCATTTGGCAGTGCTGAGATTGCGGGCTTCAACTCTGTCCTCTTGGTAGCATCTGCCAATTCTAAAACCATTTAAAATAAATACATTAATGGATATCTTTTTAAAACCAAATCTTGATGTGCAGTGCCATAAAAGTCTAAAGATAAGTTACTAAGTACTAGGGCAAATGGGTCAGCACAGATAGTGCACTCAGGGAGACAGGGAAAAAAGGGCAGTAAATCTCAGAAGGGCTAACCAAAACATTTTTTTTTCTGAAGATATGGACAGTAACACTTAGGAAGGGTAGCACAAACACAGTAAATTTTGAGACTAACAAGATCCCAAACCCAAGGCAAAAAGTAGAGAAACTCTGAGATAAGAGCTGTGAATCCAAACACAACTGCCCTGGGAGTACAGAATGTGAGAACAGGAGGGAAAACCAATCACAAAGAGATTTTAGAACAGTAAAAATATTTGAATGTCCCTAAACACATTTTCAAATGGCTACTTTACCCTCCCTGGCACAGTGCCTGCTTTTAGTTGTTGTTGTTTACTTATTTAAAGAGTCTGCAAACTTTTTGAAGTTTTACAATATAAAATTAATTGTAAAGCAATGAGATAGGTTGGAGTGACAATAAGAGGTCATTTCCTCAGACCCCAACACATATATAAGCCAAATAATATCACTGTACGGTATCAACGTGTTTCTGGGGTCTTAAACATAACCAGTTTGCAAGAATACATCCCAAGAGTCTGATACCAGGAATGGGAGCTATTTCACCCCCCATTTTAATTAGAGCCCTAAAACAAACCAAACAAGACCAAAATATCCAGACAGAGCTCTGGGACAGACCAGATCAAAGCAAGGCTTCTTAAGCCAGCAGTCAGACTTGCCAAACCTGAAAGCCAAAACTGAAGTAAACAGCAAGAATCCCTAAACCAGAGGCCAAAAGATCAAAAACCTGGGGAGCAGAACAAAAGTGTAATGATGAAATTTGATGGGTAAAAGCAACAGGAGGTGCTGGAATCAGGCATGGATGAGTCCCCAGGTGAAATCACCTGGCAGCTGCTAGGGAGTCATCCTGACCAGAGCCCAGGCCCCTGCCCTGCAACCTGGAAGGCATAGGGTTAACACTTTAAGGAAAGCACTTTAACCTTATTTTCCAGATGGCTTTTTCTTGGAAGAACTTAGAATGACCAGAAATACAGTTAAATGGAGCATCCAGAAGTGATATTTTCTGTTCTGTATTGCTGTTATTAAAAATCAAACACGAATCAACAAAGGACAAAACCTAAAACTGAACAAATACAACAAATAAGACAGCCAAAACAAAAACAGAAGTAGGAAACAATCTAAATTTTACTTTTGTATTGGGACACTCCAATATGTCCAAGGGCTGCCACAAACTTCTCTGAGCAGCCTACCCTCTGGGAATCACAGCTGCCTCCAGTGTTCCCAGAAGAGGGCTCAGCAAAAAAGGATGCTTTAACAAAACCTAAAATGCAGTCTGCAACTTACTCACCCAGAACCTAAAATCAGGTGCTTTCATGTGCAGGGACCCTTTTTCAGATTACCTCAAAGTTTTGGTGAATTCTTCGTACCAGAGGGAAGGACAGGGAAAAGAAAGTTCCAAGATCACAGATTCCAGGAAAGGGGGCAGTGAGTGGGATGGGCAACACACTGATGTTCACCCCCAAGAGAGTATTAAAAATTCCTTAGCATGGGAGACCCAGTACAAATCCCTGGCATGGTTTTGTCTCTCAGAGACAAATCGCCATAAGCCATTATGGAATTTAAGGAATCGAGGGATAGAACCCACTCAGACCCCCATAGCTTAAGCCTTGTGGCCAAAACAGTTACTGTATAGGCACAAACAGAACACACACACACACACATACACACCACTTTCATTCTCAAGAGAAAGATAAGGGGTTGTGCTGGCCTCAGTAGCTGAGATGTATAGATCTCGATGAGCCTCCAAATGTTAGGCCCTGAATCAAACATGGCTCGGTACAAACACCCCAGACACAGGAAGATAAAGAAATAGTTTATTAGGAAAACTCAGCTGAGGGCTACTGAATCAAGGGAGACTCAGCACCCCAACTTCTCATTTGCAGGTCTTTTTATATCATTTTGTGAAACTCAGATTACACATTTGCATCCTTATTCCAAAACCAAGCAGAGGTAAAACATGGTAGACATATTCAGACACGTACATTAAATTTACGAGCACATGTGCTGGGTTATCTATGAGGCAGGAGCAGCGATCCGTTTGTTTTCCTTGGGAGGAGGGAACTGCCTGTGCCATTATGGGAGGAGATACTCTTTACTTTGGTGGTGCTTAATATGAGACCCAGTCCAAACTCTCTGCTACCCATCACTACTATGCCTGTCTCAGTTTGTTCAGAACCCCTTCAGTGTCTGACCAGTCATGGAGGCAACCAAATGCGGCTCTTTGCAAGCCCTGTCTTAGTTTGATTACTGAGTGCTCCCAATCTTACCTGTCATTGGCTAGCCAGTGCTCAGAGGAGTTTTGGATGGCAAACCTTATGGTGATGGAGTTCAGCTGCCATTGCATTTAAAGTTTGCAACAGGTTACAGATGATAAAGGGCAAACAATATCATTAGCAAAATAAGTCATACTACAGTCATAATAAATTTTATCTATCTGAAGAAATCAGACCAATGAGGAGTCAGTTTGGCCACCTGAGCAGCAATGTCCTAAACAGTTCGATCAATATCATATGATAAATGAGGTGTATTATATATGTCTAAAATATACCTATGCAACTCAAGCAAACCAAAGGATAAATTAGTATGTGACCATAGACCAAGTGTTAGGCCCTGAATCAAACACGGTCAGCACAAACACCCCAGACACAGGAAGATAAGGACAAAAAAGCTTATTAGGAAAACTTAGCTGAGGGCTACCAAGTCAAGAGTCAAGGGAGACTCAGTGCACCAGTTTGTTCACCAGTTAAGTCCTTCTATATTGTCTTACAAACCAAGTTATACATTTGCATTCCTATTCTAAGTCAAACAAATGTAAACTACGGGGCACCTGTTAGAGACAAACTTTAAGTTTACAACTAGGCTAACCATAAAGTTACCTATAATAACATAAGGCCCTATGAGGTGTTATCAATTTGTTTTATTTTGGGGAGAGAGGGGGTGTTCTCTAGTGAGGGAACTGCTTATCTCCTAAATCAAGGGAGTGCTATACCAAATTAGCTCAATTTATTGTTCAGCCTTTTAACATTCCAATACAAGAAGATGCCTTTTAACCCTATTCCAACCAACATAGATTCAGTATAAGTAACGTTAGTAACACATACATGAGCATATTCTGCATGACACTTTAAATTAGTTCAAATATGCAAAGCTTGAACTTGATCTCCTAACATTAGGTTGGTATCATATGAGACTGATAACCTAGCTTCCAATTTATAACTAATGTGGCTAAAGCATTTACATAGGAAACAGTTTGCATGTCATGTGTAAGAGCTACAGTAGATATGGTTGGTTCATCCTAAAAGAGCAGTATTAAAGCTATAATTCCCATTATAATAATGCCTACAGCTCTCTAAGGTCTGGCTAACAATGAGCACAATTTCATAAGAGCTAACCAACCAGCATCATGATATCATTCATTGGTTACATTTACTGGGATTATAGCAAAAGGTGGTTGAGACATCAAAGTTACTGTGTTAACCTTTCTGTCATTAGCAAAAATATAAGAGGATACATTACAATCATAGTGAAAGAGGGCACAACCTGAAGACTTTTTGACTAACTGTAACACATACAGGCCTGCTTCCAACTCCAAAGCAGGCTACAAACAGGCCATTCACCTTGAACCTTTACCTTAAACCTTGAACACCTCTGCCGCCTCCTCTCTACAAAGCAGGCTCCAAACTGTTCATTGGCACTGAGCTTTAACTTAAGTAGACACGCCTATGCCTGCTTCTCTCTCTACTAAGCAGGCTGCAGGCAGTTACATTAACAATGCCTTTACCTTGAACTCTAAGTAGATACACTTTTGCCTGCTTCTCTCCCTAGGAAGCAGGCCACAAACGGTTCATTAGCATTTACACTGATCATCTTTACCATTGATATGCAAAAGCCAAGGCTGGGCAGGGTGGCTCATGCCTGTAAGTTTCAGCTTATGAAGCATCAGGGCTAGGGATCCTGGTTCAAATCTCACCTGGGGCTTGTAGAGAGACCTATTCCAAAAATAGCTGGATGTGGTGACATGCACAGTAATCACAGTTACCTGAGAAGCTGAGGCTGGGAATTGCGTGAGTCCATGGTACCCTGGCAACGTGAGCCAGTGGTTCCACAGGCAAAAATACATTGTCTTTCCTAAGCCTACCATAGAAGAAACCAGTTTGTCTCAATCTCTGGAGTTCCTACCCTGATGTTTATTGGTACACTTATTTGATTTCGAAGACCATGACCTCTTTGAGGGCAGGAAGAACTTGCCTCCCTGCCACCACCCCCACTTCTCCCCTCCCAGCAGAAGACACACAGAAACCTCTCATCCAATGTAGGTCTCCTGTAAGGACAAACAAGAGGTGGGGGGAAGGCAGGAATCTGACAAATCTGACATAGGAAATGTTTGCGCTGGAGACTTGAGTGCTATTAACTCCTCCAGAACACCCTGAGTTGACACTTCCCTATCAAGTTCAGAGTCAACATCGAAACCATACCCATATCCAAACATCTTAAGTCGAACTGTGAGCTTGGAGTTTACCAAAATTCTGCAACCTGAATCATCTGAGACAGTTCTTGAATCCAAAACACTTAGGAGCTTGCTGAAAATGCTGGAAGTTCATTTGAAAGGTGGAAATCCACAGGATTTTGAATGAAAAGGATTTCTAAGAAGTGCTAGAAATCAAGAAATGTAAAAATTGGAGGTGAGATGAATGTTATCCTATGCTAATCCATTAAGTGTGCAACATAGAAAGACTTCACCTATAAACATCAAAGTGCAGAGAAGTCACAGTAAGATATAAACTGCTCCTTAGGATTCTCTTGGACTCTGATAATGCTGGCAGTTCGCCTGAAAGGCCGAAATCCACAGGATGTTGAATGAAAACAAGGGTTAATAAGAAGTGCTAGAAATCATGAAACTTTAGAGCTGGAGATGAAATGGACTGCTCTCCTATTCCATTCCATGAAGTGTGCACCTTAGAAGATATTTCATTTCTAAACACCAAAGTACGGAGAAGTTACTGTAATATATAAACAACTCCTTTGGGGTATGTTTGAAATCAGGATCATTCTCAATTAAAAAGCAAGCTGTTTTCCTGAGGCTGAAATCTGCAGGAATTGGAATGAAACAAGGGTTAACAAGAAGTGCTACAAATCATGACTTAAGTGCTGGAGGTGAGAGTGATATATATCTTATGCTATTCCATGAAGTGTACAACATACAGATATTTCATCTCTAAACATCAAAGCACAGAAAAGTTAAGTAAGATACAAATATCTCCTTTGGAGTCTGTTTGGATTCAGGAGTGTTCTGGCTGAAAACCTTGCAAGTTCACATAAAAGGCCGAAATCGGCAGGAATATGAATGAAACAATGGGTAATAACTAGTGCTAGAAATCATGACTTCAGATCTGGAGGTGAAATGGATTTATATCCAATTCTAATCCAATAAGTGTACAACACAGAGAGATATCATCTCTAAATATCAAAGCTCAAGGATTACAGTAAGGTATAAACTGCAACCTTTGGTTTCTGATTGGATACAGGAGGGTTCTTGCTGAAAACACTACCGGTTTGCCTGAAAGGCCTTACTCCGCAGGAATTTGAATTAAACAAGTGTTAATAACAAGTGCTACAGTCATGAAGTAAGAGCTGGAGGTGAGATTGACTGGTATCATATTCTACTCCATGAAGTGTACACTATAGAGAGATTTCATCTCTAAACATCAAAGTACACAACTGTTAAGTAATATATAGACAGCTCCTTTGGAGTAAGTTTGGATTCAGGGAGGTTCTGGCTTAAAACACTGGAAGTTCACTTAATTGTGTTATATGCAGAAATTTCAATGAAGGAAGGTTAATAACAAGTGCTAGAAATCATGACTTAAGATCTGGAGGTGATATGCAATTATATCCTATGCTACTTCATGAAGTCTAAACATAGAGAGATTTCATCTCTACACATCAAAGTATATAGAAGTTACAGTAAGATATAATTGCTCCTTTGGAGTCTGTTTGGAATCAGGAGCCTTCTCATTGAAAACGCTGGCAGTTTGCCTGAATGATCCACAGGAATTTGTATGAAACAATGTTTAACAAGAAGTGCTAGATATCATGACTTAAGAGCTGGAGGTGAGATGGATATTTCTTATTCTACTCCATGAAGTGTACACATAGCGAGATTTCATCTCTAAACATCAAACTACAGAGAAGGAACAATAAGATATAAACTGTTCCTTTGGAGTCTGTTTGGCTTTAGAAGCATTCTTGCTGAAAATGCTGGCATATCACCTGAAAGGCTGAAATCCTCAGATATTTGAATGAAACCAAGGATAATAACAAGGGCTAGAAATTATGACTTAGAAGCTGGAGGTGAGATGGACTTATATCCTATTCTACTCCATGAAGTGCACAACATAGTAAAATTTCATCCCTAAATATCTAAGTACAGAAAAGTTAATTAAGATATAAAATCTCATTTTGAGTCTTTTGGATTCAGGAGCATTCTCACTGAAAACTGGCAATTCGACTTAAAGGCCGAAATCCGCAGGAATTTGAATGAAACAAGTCTTAATAACAAGTGCTGCATCATGACTTAAGACCTGAGGTGATATGGATTTATATCCTATTTTACTCCATGAAGTGTACAACATAGATAGATTTCATCTCTTAACATCAAAGCACAGAAAGGTTAAGTAAGGTATAAGCAGCTACTTTGGAGTCTGTCTGGATCCAGGAGCATTCTTGCTGAAATCATGGAAGTTCACCCTAAACACCAACACATGCAGGAAATTTAATGAAACAAGGTTTAATAACAAGTGCTAGAAATCATTACTTAAGAGCTGGAGGTAATATGGACTTACATTCTATTCTATGCCATGAAGTATACACATTGTTAGATTTCATCTCTAAACATTTAAGTACAGAGAAGTTACAGTAAGATTTATACTGCACCCTTTGGAGTCTCATTGGATTCAGGAGTGTTCTCAGTGAAAACACTGCTAGTTGACCTGAAAAGCCTTAATTGCAGGAATTTGAATGAAACAAGGGTTAATAAAATTGCTACAATTCATTACTTAAGAGCTGGTGGTGAGATGGATTTGTATCCTATTCTACTCCATGAAATGTACAACAAACAAAGATTTCATCTCTGAACTCAAAGTACAGATTAGTTACAGTAAGATATAAACTGCTCCTTTGGAATCTGTTTGGAATCAGGAGCGTTCTAGCTGACAACTCTAGCAGTCACATAGGGGACGAAATCCACAGGAATTTGAATGAAACAAGGGTTAATAAAAAGTGCGAGAATTTATGACTTAGAAGCTGGAGAGATGGACTTCCATGCTGTTCTACTCCATGAAGTCTGCAGCATAGTGAAATTTCATCCATAAGCATTTAAGTACAGAAAAGTTAGATAAGATATAAATAGCTCCTTTGCAGTCTGTTTGGTCAGGAGTGTTCTGGCAGAAAATGCTGGAAGTCACCCTAAAGTCCAACACAAGCAGGAATTTGAATGAAACTAGGGTTAATAACAAGTGCTAGAAATCAAGACTAAAGAACTGCAGTTGAGATGGACTTATATACTTCTATTATGAAGTGTACAACACAGGGATATTTAATCACTAAACGTCAAAGTACAGAGAAGTTAGAGTAAGATATAAACTGCACACTTTGGAGTCTGTTTGGATTCAGCAGTGTTCTCCCTGAAACCGCTGCCAGTTCTCTTGAAATGCCTAAGTCCACAGAAATTTGAATGAAACAAGTGTTAATAACAAGTCCCAGATCATGATTTAAGAGCTGGAGGTGAGAAGGACTGGTCCTATTCTATTCAAGTTGTATACAACATAGAGTGATTTCATTCTAAACATCCAAGTACAGAAAATTACAGTAAGATATAATCTGCTCCTTTGGAATCTGTTTGCAATCAGGAGCGTTCTTGCTGACAACTGGCTGTTAACCTAAAGTAGCTATCTGCAGAATTTGAACCAAACAAGGGTTAATAACAAGTGCTAGAATTTATGACTTAGAAGCTGGAGGTGATGGAATCATATCGTATTCTACTCTATGAAGTGTACAAAATAGGGAAATTTCATCCCTAAACATCTAAGTACAGAAGTTAAGTAAAATATAAACAGCTCCTTTTGAGTCTGTTTGGATTCAGGAGCTTCTCGCAGAAATCGCTCGCAATTCACCTGAAAGGTCGAAATCTGCAGGAATTTGAATGAAACAAGGGTAATAACAAGTGCTAGAAATCATGACTTAAGAGCTGGAGTTAAGATGGACTTATATCGTATTCTACTCATGAAGTGTCCAATATAGATAGAATTCATCTCTAAACAAATGTATAGAGAAGTTACAGTAAGATATAAACTTATCCATTGGAATCTGTTTGAAATCAGGAGCATTCTCGCTGACAACTCTGGCAGTTTGCCTTAAAAATCGAAATCTGCAAGAATTTGAATGAAAAAGGATTAATAATTAGTCTATAAATAATGACTAAAGAGCTGGAGGTGAGATGGACTTGTATGCTATTCAACTCCTTGATATGGACAACATAAAGAGATTTCATCACTAAACTACAAAATACAGAAAAGCTAAGTAGACATAAACAGCTCCTCTGGATGTTTGGATTCAGGAGCGTTCTGGCTGAAAATGCTGGAAATTCACCCTAAAGGCTGACATGCAGGAATTGAATGAAACAAGGGTTAATAACAAGTGCTAGAAATCATGACTTAAGAGCTGGAGGTGAAATGGACATATATCCTATTCTATTCCATGAAGTGTACAACATAGAGTTTTCATCTCTAAACATCAAAATACAGAGATGATAAAGAAAGATATATACGGCACCCTGTGGAGTCTGATTGGATTCAGGAGCATTCTCGCTCAAAAGACGACCAGTTGGCCTGAAAGGCCTAAGGCAGCAAGAATTTGAATGAAAAAAGGGTTAATAACAGGTGTGGAAATCAACTTAAGAGCTGAGGTGAGATGGATTATATCCTTTTCTACTCCATGAAGTATACAACATAGAGAGATTCATATCTGAAATCAAAGTACAAAAATGTTAAGTAGGATATAAACAGCTCCTTTGCAATCTGTTTGGATTCAGGAGTGTTCTTGCTGAAAACCATGGAAGTTTGGCTAAAAGGCTGATTTCAGCAGTAATTTGAATGAAACAAGTGTTAATAACAAGTGCTAGAATTTAACTTAGAATCTGGTGGTGAGATGGACTTGTATCCTACTATACTCCATTAAGTGTACAACATAGGGAAATTTCATCTGTAAACATCTATGTACAGAAAAGCTAAGTAAGATATAAACAGCTCATTTTGAGTCTTTTTGGATTCAGGAGAGCTGTCCCTAAAACACTGGCAATTCGCCTTATAGGCCGAAATCCTCAGGAATTTGAATGAAAAAAGGGCTAATAACAAGTGTTAGAAATCATGGCTTAAGACCTGGGGTTGAGATGGACTAGTATCCTATTCTACTCCATGAAGTGTACCATATAGAGAGATTTCATCTCTAAACATCCAAGTACAGAAAAATTACAGTAAGATATATACTGCACCCTATTAGCCATCTGTATCTCCTCTTTGGTGAAGTTTCTTTTTAGTGTTCTCCCCATTTTTTGATTGCTTTATTTTGCTTTTTTTGTTGAGCTGTAGGAGCTCTTTGTGGATCTTTGTTATCAGTATCTTGTCACTTGTCTAGAGGGCAAAAATTTTCTCCCATTTGGTAGGGTTTCTTTTTGTTTTGTTTATTGTCACTTTTGATGAACAGAAACTTTTTAGTTTTATATAGTCCCAGCTGTTAGTATTTTCCTTTATTTTTTGCCAGCCATAGTTGTTTTCCCAAATGTATTTCTGGGGTAAAATTCATGAAGGGTTTTGCCCAGGTTTTCTTCTATGTATTTTATGTTTGCAGTCCTCACTTCCCTATCCATTATCCATTTTGAGTTAATTATTATACAGGGTGTGAGGGTGTTTTCCTGGTACATTATTTTTACAAGTTTTGGTCCTGTTTTTAGTAGGCATATGAAAAAATGCTCCACATCACTAATTATCAGGGAAATGCAAATTAAAACCACACTGAGATACCATCTTACACCAGTAAGAATGGCCCACATAAATAAAACTGACAACAACAAACATTGACACGGATGTGGAGAAAAAGGAACTCTCTTACACTGCTGGTGGGAATGAAACTGGTCTAGCCACTATGGAAGACTGTGTGGAGAACCCTCAAACAATTGAAAGTGGACTTATCATTCAACCCAGCAATCCCACGACTAGGAATCTACCCAGAGGACATGAAGACATTAATTCAAAAGGACACATTTACGCGCATGTTCATTGCAGCCCTTTTTACACTTGCAAATAATTGGAAATAAACCAAATGTCCCAAAACATATGATTGGTTAAAAAATGTGGCAAAATACACAATGGAATACTACGCATCCATCAAGGAAGACAAACACATGTCATTTGCAGCAACCTGGATGGAACTAGAAAGACTCGTATTAACAGAAATAAGTCAGAAAGAAAAAGAGAAGTAGAGTATAGTCTCACTTATATGATGGATATAGGGAAAAACAAACAAATAAAATACGAAAGCAACCAATGCGAGTGAATCATGGAGTGAGAGAAGAAGAGGGGGAAGAAGGTGGGGGAGGTGAAGAGCACAAAATATCAGGATAGTTAACAAATGTTAGTGAAGTGGGAAAGCCCGGGGTTAAAAAATAAAAAAAACACATGCACATTTACCAAATATCAGAAGAGAACAATGGGCCAAACAAGCAACAACAACTGAAAATCAACTTAACCAACCAACAAATTGCAGAAAAATAGGAGATGGAGTGACTGGAAGGGGGGAACAGAGGGGGCATATGGAGGGAGGAGGAGGTATCAATTAATGCACAATTGTGACAAATCTTAAAATGAATTAAAAAAAGATTTAAAAAACTATGAAGACAAGTCAAAAACAACAACATAAAAAGCTAACAGCCAAATTGAAGTACACAAATCCAGGTGAGGGGTGGGGTGGAACAGAGGGGGAATGATCAGGGAGGCTGGGAGGGGTGAATACTGGGATTTATAGAGATGTGAAATTTATATTTTAATAAATTATTTGATGTTTTTTTAAAAAAAGTTATAAACTGCACCCTTTGGAATCTGATTGATTTCAGGAGCCTTCTCCTGAAAACAATACTAGTTGGCCTGAAAGGACTAATACCCAGGAATTTGAATGCAACAAGGGTTTTAACAAGTACTAGAAATCATGACTTAAGAGCTGGAGGTGAGAGGGAACATATCCTATTCTACTTCATGAAGTGTACAACATAGAGAGATTTTATCTCTCTATGGAATTTGAATGCAACAAAGATTTTAACAAGTGCTAGAAATCATGACTTAAGAGGTGGAGTTGAGAGGGAATAGATCCTATTCCACTCCATGAAATGTACAACATAGAGAGATTTTATCCCTAAATATCAAATAACAGAAATTTTAAGTAATATATAAGCAGTTTCTTTGGTGTCTGCTTGGGCTCAGGAGCCTTCTGGCTGAAAATGCTTGAAGTTCACCAAAGGCCAACACATGCAGGAATTTGAAGGAAACAAGGGTTAATAAGAAGTGATAGAAATCATGAAATAAGAGCTGGAGGTGAGATGGACTTATATCCGAATGTACTCCATGAAGTGTACAACATAGAGATTTCATCTCCAAACAAAAATAAAAGTGAAGATACAGTAAGATATATACTCACCCTTTGGAGTCTGATTGGATTCAGGAGCATTCTCACTGAAAATACTGCCAGGTGTCCTGAAAGGCCTAAATCCACAGGAATTTGAATGAAAAAGGGTTAATAACAAGTGCTAGAAATCATGATTTCAGAGGTGGAGGTGAAATGAACTTATATCCTATTCTATTCTGGGAAGAGTACAATATAGAGAGATTTCATCTCTAACAATCAAAGTACAGAGATGTTACATTAAGATAGAAAATGCACCCTGTGTATTCTTATTGGATTAAGAAGCATTCTCGCTCAAAATAGTGCCAGTTGGTCTTAAAGGCATAAATCCGCAGGAATTGAATGAACCATGGGTTAATAACAAGTGCTAGAATTCATGACTTATGACCTGGGGGTGAGATGGACTTATATCCTATTCTATTCCATGAAGTGTAAAACATATGGAAATTTATACCATAAATTTCTAAGTACAGAAAAGTTAAATAAGATAAACAGCTCATTTTGAGACTTTTTGGATTCAGGAGAGTTCTCCCTAAAATGCTTGCAATTCACCTTAAAGGGCATAATCTGCAGGAATTTGAATGAAAAAAGGGTAATAACAAGTGCTAGAAATCATGATAAGAGCTGGAGTTAAGATGGACTTAGATCCTAACTGTCCAAGCCACAACCACACCCATGCCTACAGATTCTGAGCAGGCATCCGTAGCTCATATAGACCTTACAGACTCACCTCTGTTGACTGCAGGAGTTGTAACAAGGTTCACAGACGGTAGCAGTCTGGTAATTGAAGGTCAAAGACGTGCTGGAGCAGTAGTCACCTCTGACAAGGATATAATCTGGAGCCAAGGTTGATGGACAACACGTCTGCCCAGCAAGCAGAACTTATCACTCTTGTTCAGGCTTTAACCCTGGCTGAAGGAAAAAAACCTAAATGTCTACACTGACAGCAGGTATGCGTTTGCCACTGTTCATGTGCATGGAGTCATGTTTGCAGAGCGGGGGTTCATCACATCTGAAGGTAAGCCCATCGGCCACGCACCTCTAATACAGGCCCTCTTGAAGGTGATTCAACTTCCCCAGAGAGTGGCAGTCATACATTGCCGAGGCCAACAACCTAGTGACTCTCTCACAGCCGCCGATAACCGAATGGCCGATAAATCGGCACGAGAAGCAGCCCTGTCTGCTTCAGAGCCTCAGGACTCTGTAACATCAGCCATTACTGCCCTGACACTCTCGTTACCACCACCTGGTCTGCCAGCCCTGCCCAAGACTCCTCCTTCTTATACCCCAGAAGATTGCATGTGGATCCAGCAAAAGTGCACCCATGCTTTTTTCCTGGATGGTTGGTGGACATGTCCTGATGGATGGATCCACTTACCTCAGCAGTTTGGAAAAGCTCTGGTTCATCAGTTACACCAGACTACCCACCTGGGCATAGACAATATAAAATACCTGCTGTCTAGGGCATCATTGGATTTCCCATTCCTGTTTGGTGTAGTAAAAGTCACAGTCCTAAACTGTCAGGTCTGTCAAGCTATGCAGCCAGCACCAATGCCACAAGAACAGGGAAAACAGAAAAAGGGACATTTTCCTGGTGAGACGTGGGTAGCAGACTTTACTGAGGTTAAGCCAGGTAAATTCAGGTATAAATATCTCTTGGTTATGGTAGATACCTTTTCAGGATGGACAGAAGCATTTCCTACAAAAAATGAGACTGCCATTACAGTAGGAAAACAACTCTTGGAAGAAATCGTGCCCTGCTATGGGGTTCCAAGATTTATAGGTTCAGATAATGGGCCTGCTTTTCTCGTCCAGATTGTCCAAAAATTAGCAGCCCAACTAGGTACTGAATGGAAGCTCCATTGTGCCTATCGACCACAAAGTTCAGGACAGGTAGAAAGAATGAATAGAACCCTAAAATAAACATTAACAAAATTATGTTTAGAGACTGGCGGGGATTGGGTGATGCTTCTTCCTTATGCCTTGTTTCGGGTCAGAAACACCCCATATACTGCAGGGTTCACACCTTTTAAAATTATGTTTGGCAGATACCCCCCCCCATTATTCCTGATGCTGAGCTACTCTTTCCAGGAAATAATCAAACTACATACTTTGGGCTACACATGTTGGGGTTACAAATGATTTGGCAGCATATCTGGAAACATGTTTGATGTGTTTATGAGAAACCAAAATCAGGCATAGATTTTTCTTTAAAAGCTACCAACTATCTGAACATGGCACACCCATTTACACCGGGACAGTGGGTATGAATAAATGCCATGCCCCAAAAACCTTAGAACCCCAATGGAAAGGTCCTTATCTTGTTGTCTTTGTTACCCCATTTGCAGTCAAGGTGGATGGGATTGCACCGTGGATCCACTACTCCCAAGTGTGGACTACCACCAAACCACAGGTGTCTAGTTTAAACCCTGAAATGTGGACTGTCCGTGCCAACCCTGACAACCCAAAGTTAAACTTACTCGTGCCAAAGGACAAGATGCCCAGCCAAATCTTCCTTCTGCAACTGCTTTCCTGAGTAAGCCTTTGCTGATGACTGTCCAGGGTAATCAAGCACACACTCCAGTGAAAGTCACCTGGCAGTTGATTAATGGATTATCCGCTCAGGTTTTAAACCAGTCCTCCAGTATTCAGCCTCCTGGGACATGGTGGTCAGACTTGTTTTTTTTGCTTTAGCGATTTTAACTTGGGGTATAGCTCTACCCAACCAACCTTGGCTCGCAGGTATGGGTTTTATGCTTGTCCGTTCACTTGCAACTTTTAATATGTGGAGATATGTCAGATGGGTATTGTAAAAAATGGGACTGTGTGACCTTCAATGATGGGGGAGTGGAAGTGGAAGGTGACTAAATCAAACTCTGTTTACTTTACATTTGTAAATACTCCCATATATGGTAAATGGCTCCCTCAGGCTAAACAGCCATGTAGTCCCGCTAACCTGGATTTTATCAGAGTCTCCTTTACAGAAAGGGCATCTACTCAGTCAGGCTGGGTCACCGGCTTATCATGGGGGCTTATATTTTGGGACTACAGATCACAGGTTCCCTCCATCCTCATTATTAAACAGCAATTACAGTCTCTACCAACCCAGTCCATCAGACCCAACTCAGTTCTCAGCAAACCCAAAGCTGAAAACAAAGCTGTGGTTCCATCTACACCAGCTCCAACTGTCTCTCCAAACTCTTCCCCCACAGTCATACCTGTTCAGCCGTCATCCTTGTCCTCATCCTGCAAAGATCCGTTGTGGGAATTGTTTACCACTTCCTTCTCCCTGTTAAATGCATCCAACCCCAATTATACTGAAGCTTGTTGGCTCTGTCTCTTGGCACCTCCACCTATTATGAAGCAATCACAGCCTCAAACACATCTATTAAGGGAGTTATCCAGCAAAATTGTCATTGGGCAAGGTTAGCCAAAAGAGGTTTGACCTTGTCTGAGGTCCAAGGCACGGGTACTTGCATCTCAGCCTCTAACTCTAACACTGCTCCATGTAATAACAGCATTGCTAGTAATAACACCCTGTTCTATACAGCTCCTGATAACGTGTGGTGGGTTTGCAGTTTGTCAGGGGTGACACCTTGTGTTTCAGGAGCTGTTCTAAGCCAGAACAAGGAGTGGTGTCCTGGTCCACATTTTCCCTAAGCTTAGCTATCATACTGATAATGAGTTTCTAAATAGCATAGAACTAAAAGAATACAGCTCCCCCCACCCACGACAGTGCTGAGTCATTGGAGTTGTTCTCACCCTTGCTTCTCTCCTAGGGGTGGCAGGTGCTGGATTAGGAGGAGCTACTCTACACAAAGCTCTTCTCTAAGTGCTTTGAGAGTAGCTATAGATAAAGGTCTACAAAAAATTGAAGCTTCCATTTCAAGCCTAGAAAAGTCCCTCACCTCTCTCTCTGAGGTGGTTCTTCAGAACCACCATGGATTAGATTTCCTATTTTTACAACAGGGAGGTCTCTGTGCCACCATTGGGGAAGAGTGCTGCTTCTATGCAGACATTACCGAAATTTAAGGGACTCCATGGCCAAGGTATGGGAGGGATTAGCCACACAAAAAGGAGAGCATGAAGCTCAGGAAAACTGTTTTGAGTCCTGGTTCAGAACTTCCCTTGGCTCACAACACTCTTGTCAGCCCTGGCGGGTCCCTTAGTTTTGCTCTTGCTACTGCTCACTTTTGGCCCTTGTATTATCAATCACTTGCTTGCTTTTGTGTGGGATAGGTTTAATGTAGTGCACACACTGGTTCTAAGGCAACAATATCAATGCCTTTCCCAAGGTGAATATACTGATGCATATTCCCAGCTATTAAAATAAGGGGGGTGGGAATGTTGAGTAGAGAGTAATGCTTTAAAGTATCTGAGGTTATCTGAGATCTTATGTAAGTAAAGAGTATTGCTTAAAAATATGTAACTGCCCCAAGCTTAAACTGCCCCAAGGTTAATCTGCCCCAAGCATAAAGAAATATGTAATTGCTTCAAATCAAGATAGGTTATTGGAGTTTTTGGTCAGAAGGTCTTACTGCATGCTAGAATTATTAGGGATATAAATATGTCAAAAAAAAAAAACAACAAGCAGCTGTCTAAAACATTACCCAGCACTGTCAAAGTGTATATAATCCTCTTGTTATCTAAAAATGAGGTCCATCCCTCCAAGAGATTGCTGCCATGTTGGTAACTCTGGGTCGGACCTCAGCTCAAGCTGACAATTAAAAAGCATTTTGTCCTGGCATCTCCCATGATTTTGCATCTTGTGTGAGCCTAAGAGGATTCAAACCGTAATAATTCTATTCTACTCCATGAAGTGTACAACATAGAGAGATATCATCTCTAAACATCAAAATAGAAATGTTAAGTAAGATATAAACAGCTCATTTGGATGCTGTTGGATTCAGAGCGTTCTGGCTGAAAGTGCTGGAAGTTCACTCTAAAGGCTAACACATGCAGGAATTTGAATGAAGCAAGGTTTAATAACAAGTGCTAGAAATCATAACTTAAGAGCTGGAGGTTAGATGGATTAATATACAATATTCCATGAAGTGTACAACATAGAGAGATTTCATATCTAATCATCAAAGAAGGGCAAAGATGTAGTAAGATATATACTGCAACCTTTGGAGTTTGATAGAATTCAGAAGCGTTCTTGCTGAAAACACTGCTATTTGGCGTGAAAGGTAAACACACAGGAATTTGAATGAAAAGAGTTAATAACAAGTGCAAGATATCATGACTTAAGAGCTAGAGGTGAGATAGACTTATATCATATTCTACTCCATGAAGTGTATAAGATCAGGGAGATTTTAATTTCCAAATATCAAAGTACAAAAAATTCAAGTAAGATATAAACAGTTGCTCTGGAGTCTGTTTGGGTTTAGAGCATTCTGGCTGAAATGCCAGTTCACCCTAAAAGCCGACACATGCAAGAATTTTAATGAAACAAGGGTTAATAACAAGCACTAGAAATCATGACTTAACAGCTGGAGGTGATATGGACTTATATTCTATTTCACTTCATGGAGTGTAAAACATAGATAGATTTCATCTCTAAAGATCAAAGTACAGAGAATTACAAAAAGATATATACTGCATCATTTGGATTCTGATTGATTCAGGAGCATTCTCACTGAAAACACTGCCAGTTGGCCTAAAAGATCGAAATCCACAGGAAAGTGATGAAACAAGGGTTAATAATAAGTGCTAGAATTTATGACTTTTAAGTTGCTGGTGGATGGACTTATATCCTCTTCTACTCCATGAAGTGTACAACATAGGGAAATTTGATCTGCAAACATCTAAGTACAGAAAAGCTAAGTAAGATATACAGCTCATTTTAGTCTTTTTGGATTCAGGAGAGATCTACCTATAATGCTGGGAATTCATCTTAAATGTTGAATTCTGCAGAATTTGAATGAAACAAGAGTTAATAACAAGTGCTAAAATTTATGACTTAGAAACTGGAGCTGATATGGACATATAACCTATTCTACTCCATGAAGTGTACAACATAGGGAAATTTCATCGCTAAACATCTAAGTACAGAGAGGTTACACTAAGATTTAAAATGCATGCCTTGGATTCTGATTGGATTCAGAAGCGTTCAAGGTGAAAACACTGCCAGTTGGCCTGAGAGGCCTAAATCCACAGGAATTTGAATGAAACAAGGGTTAATAACAAGTGCTAGAAATCATGACTTAAGAGCTGGAGGTGAGATGGAAATATATCCTGTTCTACTCCATGAAGTGTACAACATAGAACATTTCATCTCTAAATATCAAAGTACAGAAAATTTAAGTAAGATATAAACAGTTGCATTGGAGTCTGTTTGGGTTCATTAGTGTTCTGGCTAAAAATGCTTTAAGTTCACCCTAAAGACCAATACATGGAGGAATTTGAACAAAACAAGGGTTAATAACAAGTGCTTGAATTTATGACTTAGAAGCTGGTGGTGAGATGGACTTATATCGTATTCTACTCCATGTAGTGTACAACATAGAGAGATTTCCTCACTAAACATCAAAGGACAGAGAAGCTACAGTAATATATAAAATGCTCCTGTGTAATCTGTTTGGAAACAGGAGCATTCTCGCTAAAAATGCTGGAAGTTCATCCTAAATGCCGATACATGGAGGAATTTGAATGAAACAAGGGTTAACAACAAGTGCTATAAATCATGGCTTAAGAGCTGGAGGATATTGGCTTATATCCTATTCTACTCCATGAAGTGTAAAACATAGAGAAATTCCATCTATAAACATAAAAGTACAGAGAATTAACAGATAGATATATACTGCACCCTTTGGAGTCTGATTGATTTCAGGAACATTCTCGCTGAAATCGCTGGCAATTCACCCTAAATGCCAAAATCCACCCTAAATGCCAATTCACCCTAAATGCCAAAATCCGCAGAATTTGAATTAAATAAGTATTAATAAAGTGTGCTAGAAATCATGACATAAGAGCTGGATGTGAGATGGACTTATATCCTATATAACTTTGTGAAGTGTACAACATAGTGAGATTTCAGTTCTAAACATAAATGTACAGAGAAGTTACAGTAAGATATAAACTGCTCTTTTGGAATCTGTTTGGAATCAGGAGCATTCTAGCTCACAACATTGGCAGTTTGCTTTAAGTAAGAATTTCCACAAAATTTGAATGAAACAAGGGTTAATAACAAGTGGTAAAATCATGACTTATATTGGATGTGAGAAGGAGTTATCCTAAACATCAAAGTACAGAGAAGTTACAGTAAAATATAAACTGCTCCTTTTTAATATGTTTGGAATCAGGAGCATTCTTGCTGACATATCTGGCAGTTCGCCTTAAGGGCCGACACATGCAGAAATTTCTATGAAACAAGGGTTAATTACAAGTGCTAGAATTTATTACTTAAAAGCTGGAGGTGATGAAATTATATACTATTCTACTCCTTGAATTTACAACATAGGGAAATTTCATCCTTAAACATCTAAGTACAGAAAAATTAAGTAAGATATAAACAGCTCCTTTTGAGTCTGTTTGGATTCAGGAGCATTCTCGCTGAAATCGCTGACAATTCACCTTAAAGCACGATATCCACAGGAATTGAAATGAAAAAAGGGTTAATAACAAGTGCTAAAAATCATGACTTAAGCAGGAGGTGAGGTGGTCTTATCCTATTGTACTCCATGAAGTGTACAACATAGAGAGATTTTATCACTAAATATCAAGAACAGAGATATAAAATGCACCCTTTGGATTCTAAGTGGATTCTGGAGTGTTCTCAGTGAAAATACTGCCAGTTGGCCTGAAAGACCTAAATCCGCAGGAATTTGAATGAAAATAGGGTTAATAACTAGTGCTAAAAATCTTGACTTAAGCTGGAGGTGAGATGGACACTCCATGAAGTGTACAACATAGAGAGATTTCATCACTAAACATCAAGTAAAGAGAAGGTACAGTAAGACATAAACTGCACCTTTGGAAATATTTGGAATCAGGAGCATTCCAGCTGACAACTTTGGCAGTTTGTCTCAAGGGCCGAAATCAGCAGGAATTTTAATGAAACAAGGGTTAAGAACAAGTACTAGAATGTACGACTTAGAGGTAGGAGGTGAGATAGACTTATATCCTATTGTATTCCATGAAGTGTATACACTGGGAAATTTCATCCGGAAACATCTAAGTACAGAAAATTTAAGTAAGATATAAACAGCTCCTTTAGAGTCTTCTAGGATTCAGGAGCATTCTCTCTGAAAACACTGGCAATTCTACTTAAAAGTCAAAATCCCCAGGAATTTGTATGAAACAAGGGTCAATAACAAGGGCTAGAAATCATGACTTAGAGCTGTAGGGGATATGTAATTATATCCTATTATACTCCATGAAATTGACAAAATATCCTATTCTACTCATGAAGTGTAAAATATAGGGTACTTTCATTCATAAACATCTAAGTAGAGAAAAGTTAAGTAAAATATAAACAGCTCCTTTTGAGACTTTTTGGATTCAGGAGAGCTCTACCTATAATGCTGGGATTTCATCTTAAAGGCCAAAATCCACAGGATTTTGAGTGAAACAAGGGTTAATAACAAGTGCTAAAATTTATGACTTAGAAACTGGAGGTGATATGAACTTATATCCTATTCTACTCCATGAAGTGTACAACATAGGGAAATTTCATCACTAAATATCTAAGTACAGAGAAGTTACACTAGGATTTAAAATGCACACTTATTTCTGATTGGATTCAGGAGTGTTTAGGGTGAAAACACTGCCAGTTGGCCTGAAAGGCCTAAAACCACAGGAATTTGAATGAAACAAGGGTTAATACAAGTGCTAGAAATCATGACTTAAGAGCTGGAGGTGCAATGGACATATATCCTATTCTACTCCATGAAGTGTACAACATAGAGAGATTTTATCTCTAGATATCAAAATACAGAAAATTTAAGTAAGATATAAACAGTTGCTTTGGAGTCAGTTTGGGGTCTGGAGTGTTCAGGTTGAAAATGCTGGAAGTTCACCCTAAAGGCCGATACATGGAGGTATTTGAATGAAGCAAGGTTAATAACAAGTGCTAGAAATCATGACTTAAAAGATCAGGGTGAGATGGACTTATATTTAATTCTACTCCATGAAGTGTAAAACATAGAGAGATTTCATCTATAAACTTCAAAGTACAGTGAAGTTACAGAGATATGTTGCACCCTTTGGAGTCTGATTGAATTCAGGATGTCTTTCGCTTAAAACACTATGCTGGCATAAAAGCCCTAAATCAGAAGGAATTTGAATGAAACAAGCATAAATAACAAGTACTATAAATCATGTCTTAACACTGGGGGTGAGATGGACTTATATCCAATTCTACTCCATGAAATGTAAAATAGAGATTTCATCTATTAACATCAAAGTAAAGAGAAGTTGCAGTTAGACATAAACTGCTTCTTTGGAATCTGATTGGAATCAGGAGGATTCTCTCTGAAAACACTGGCAATCGCCTTAAAAGCCAATATCCACAGGAATTTGAATGAAACAAGGGTTAATAACAAGTGCTAGATATCATGACTTAATAGCTGGAGGTGAATGGAGTTATATCCTATTCTTATCCATGAAATTTACAACGTAGATGGATTACATTTCTAAACATCAAAGTACAGGGAAGTTACAGTAATATATATACTGCTCCTTTGTAATCTCTTTTAATCAGTTGCATTCTCAATGAAAAATCTGGCAGTTCACCTCAGGTCCGAAAAGGGCAGGAATTGAATAAAACAAGGGTTAATAACAAGTGCTAGAATTTATGACTTAGAACTGGTGGTGAGATGAAATTATATCCTATTCTACTCCATGAAGTGTACAACAAAGAGAAATTTCATCCATAAACATTTAAATACAGAAAAGATAAGTTAGATATAAACAATTCATTTGAGACTTTTTGGATTCAGGAGATTTCTCCCTAAAATGCTGGCAATTTGCCTTAAAAGCTGAAATCCGAAAGAATTGGAATGAACAAAAGGTTAAAAAAACATGCTATAAATCATGTCTTAAGATATGGGGTTGAGATGGACTATTTACTATTCTACTTTGTGAAGTGTACAATATAGAGAGATTTCATCTCTAAACATCAAAGTACAGAAAAGTTGCAGTAAGATATAAATAGTTCCTTTGGAATCTGTTTGAATCAGGAGCATTCTCCCTGAAAACGCTGGGAAATCGCCTTAAAAGCCAAAATCCATAGTAATTGGAATGAAACAAGGGTTAATAACAAGTGCTAGAAATCTTGACTTAAGAGCTGGTGGTTTTATGGACTTATATTATTCTACTCTATGAAGTCTAAATCATAGAGATATTTCATCTATAAACATCAAAATACAGAGAAGTTACAGACAGATTATACTGCACCCTTTGGAGTCTGATTGAATTCAGGAGGTTCTCACTGAAAACACTGCCAGTTGGTCTAAAGGCCTAAATCTACGGGAGTTGAAAAAAACAAGGGTTAATAACAAGTGCTAGAAATAATGACTTAACAGCTAGGGGTGATATGGTTTATATACTTTTCTACTCCATGAACTGTAAAATGATAGATTTCATTTATGATCATCAAATTACAGAGAAGTACCAGAAAGATATATACTGCACCCTTTGAGTCTGATTGAGTTCAGGAGGTTTCTCGATGAAAACACTGCCAGTTGGCCTGAAAGGCTTAAATCAGCAGGAATTTGCATCAAAAAAGGTTAATAACAAGTTCTAGAAATCATGACTAAGAGCAGGGATGATATTGACTAACATTCTTTTCCACTCCATGAAGTGTAAAACATAGAGAGATTTCATCTATGATCATCAAAGTACAGAGAAGCTACAGAAACATATATTGCACCCTTTGGAGTATGATGTTTCTTGCTGAAAGCACAGTTGGTCTTAAAGGCCTATTCCACAGGCCTTCAATAAGACAAGTGTTAATAAGAAGTTCTAGAATGTATGACTAAGAAGCTGAACATGAGATGGACTTATATCCTATTCTATACCATGAATGTACAACATAGGGAAATTTCATCCCTAAACATCTAAGTACAGAATAGTTAAATAAGATATAAACAGCTCCTTTTGAATCTGTTTGGATTCAGGAGCATGCTCGCTGAAAACGCTGGCATTCGCCTTAAAACCCAAAATACGCAGGGTTTGAATGAAACAAAGGTTACTAACAAGTGCTAGAATCTTGACTTAATAGATGGAGGTGATATGAATTTATATCTTATTCTACACAGGAAGTGTAAATCATAGAGATTTCATCTATAAACATCAAAGTACAGGGAAGATATAGAAAGATATATACTGCAGCCATTGGAGTCGGACTGAATTCAATAGGTTCTCGCTGAAAACAATGCCAGTTGGCCTGAAAGACCGAATGTCGCAGGAATTGCAATGATAAAAGGGATAATCACAAGTGCTTAAATCAATTCTTAATACCTGGGGGTGAGATGGACTTATATCCATTCTACACCATGAAGTGTACAATATAGAGAGATTTCATCTCTAATGATCAAAGTACAGAGAAGTTACAGTAAGATATAAATTGCTCCTTTGGAATCTGTTTAGAATCAGAAGCATTCTCAATGACAACTCTGGCAGTTCACCTTAAGGGTCAAAATCCACAGGAATTAGAATGAAACATTGGTTAATAACAAAGTGCTAAAATTTATGACTTTGAACCAGGTGGTGTAATGGTCATATATATTATTCTACCCCAGTAGTATCCAACAAGGTAAATTTCATCCGTAAACATTTAAGTACCAAAAGTTAAGTAAGATATAGATAGCTCATTGTGAGACTTTTTGGATTCATGAGAGTTCTCCGTAAAACGCTTGCAATTCTACTTAAAGGCCGAAATCCACAGGAATTGAAATGAAAAAAGGGTTAATAACAAGTGCTATAAACCTTGTCTTAATACCTGGGAATGAGATGGACTTATATCCTATTCTACTATTTGAAGTGTACAATATAGAGAGATTTCATCTCTAAACATCAAAGTACAGAGAAGTTACACTAAGATATAAACTGATCCTTTGCAGTTTTCTTGTAATTCAGAGGGGTTCAGCGTAAAATGCAGGCAGTTGGCCAGAAAGGCTGAAATCCGCAGTATTTTCAATGAAAACAAGTGCTTTTCAGAAGTGCTAGAAATCATGAAACCTAGGAGCTGGATGTGAGATTGACTGGCATTCTTATTTACTCCATGAAATGTGTAACATAGGGAGATTTAATCTCTAAACATCAAACTACAGAAAAGTTACAGTAACATGTAAACTGTACCTTTGCCATTCTTTTGTAATGCAGAGGCGTTCAGTGCAAAACCCAGGCAGTTGGCCTGAAAGGCTGAAATCCGCAGGATTTTCAAAGGAAATAAGGGTTTATGAGAAGTGCTAGAAATCATGAAACTGAGACTCTGGATATGAGATGGATTGGGTTCTTTTCTACACCATGAACAGTGCAACATAGAGACATTTCATCTCTAAACACCAAAGTACAGAGACGTCACAGTAAGATATAAACTGCTCCTTTGCAGTCTGTTTGTAATTCAAAAGCATTCAGCACAAAATGCATGCAGTTTGCCTAAAACACCGAACATACCTGATTTTTCAAAGGAAAAAAGGGTTTCTCAGAAATGCGAGTAAACATGTAATTAAGAGCTGGAGGCGAGCTGGACTGTTTCCTATTCTACTCCATGAAGTGTGCAACATAGGGAGTTTTCATCTGTAATATCAAAGTACAGAAAATTATAGTAAGATATAAACTGTTCCTTAGCAGTCTGTTTTCATTTCAGAGGCGTTCAATGCAAAAAGAAGGCATTTGGCTTGAAAAGCCGAAATCTGCAGGATTTTCAATGAATACAAGCATTTCTCAGAAGTGTTAGAAATCATGAAAATGTGGAGCTGGATGTGAGATAGACTGAAATTCCATTCTACTCCAAGAACTGTGTAACATTAGGAGAGTTCATCTCTAAACATCAAACTACAGAGAAGTTACAGTAAGATACAAGCTGTACCTTTGCCTCTGTTTGCAATTCAGAGGCGTTAAGTGCAAAACACAGGCAGTTTGCCTGAAAGGCCAAAATCGGCAGGATTTTCAAAGAAATCAAGTGTTTCTCAGAAGTGCTAGAAATCATGAAACCTAGGAGCTGGATGTGAGATTGGCTGGTATTCTTTTCTACTCTATGAACTGTGCAACATAGAGAGATTTCATAAAACACCAAAGTAGAGAGAAGTTACAGTAAGATATACACAGCACCTTTGCAGTCTGTTTGTAATTCAGAGGCATTCACTGAAAAATGCAGGCAGTTGGCCCGAATAGCTGAAATCCACAGGATTTTCAATGAAAAAGAGCTTTTCTCAGAAGTGTGAGAAATCATGAAACTTAGGACCTGGATGTGAGGTGGAATGGTCTTCCATTCTACTCCATGAACTGTGAAAAATAGGGATATTTCATCTCTAAACATAAAAGTAGAGAGAAGATACAGTAAGATATAAACTGCACCTCTGCAGTCTGTTTGTCATTCAGAGGCGTTCAGTTCAAAATGCAGGCAGTTGGTCTGAAAGGCCAAAATCAGCAGGATTTTCAAGGAAAACATGTGTTGCCCAGAAGTGCTAGAATTTATGAAACTGAGGAAATGGATGTGAGATGGACTGGTATTCTATACTACTCCATAATCTGTGCAACATAGGGAGATTTCATCTCTGACCATAAAAGTACAGAAAAGTTACAGTAAGATATAAACTGCTCCTTTGCAGCCTGTTTGTCATTCAGTGGCGTTCAGCGCAAAGTGCAGGCAGTTAGCCTGAAGGGCCGAAATCTGTAGGATTTTCAAAGGAAACAAGGGTTCATCAGAAGTTCTAGAAATCATGAAACTTAGGAACTGGATCTGAGATGGATTGGTCTTCCATTATACTCCATGAACTGTGCAACATAGAGAGATTTCAACTCTAAAGACCAAAGTACAGAGAAGTGACAGTAAGATATAAACTGCTGATTTGTACCCTGCTTGTAACTCAGAGAGGTTCAGCACAAAATGCAGGCAGTTGGCCTGAAAGGCTGAAATCCCCAAGATTTTCAATGAAAACAAGCGTTTCTCAGATGTGTTAGAAATCATGAATCCTAGGAGCTGGATGTGAGATGGACTGGTGTTCTATTCTGCTCTAAGAACTGTGCAACACAGAGAGATTTCATCTCTAAACTGCAAATTACAAAGAAGTTACAGTAAGATATAAACTGCACTTTTGCCCTCTGTTCATAATTCAGAGGTGTTCAGTGCAAAAGGCAGGCCATTGGCCTGAAAGGCCCAAATCCGCAGGATTTTCAATGAAAACAAGCGTTTCTCAGAGTGCTAGAAATCATGAAACTTAGGAGTTGGATATGAGATTAAGTGGTATTCTATTCTCCATAATCTGTGCAACATACGGAGATTTCATCTCTAAACATAAAAGTAGAGAGAAGATACAGTAAGATATATACTGTACCTTTGCAGTCTGTTTGTAATTCAGAGGCATTCAGCGCAAAATGCAGGCAGTTCACCTGAAAGGCTGAAATCTGCAGGATTTTCAATGAAAACATTCATTTCTCAGAAGTGCTAGAAATCATAAAACTTAGGAGGTGGATGTGAGATGGACTGGTATTCTTTTGTATTCCATGAACTGCACATCATAGGGAGATTTCATCTCTACACATCTAAGTAGAGAGAAGTTACATTAAGATATAAACTGCACCTATGCAGTCTGTTTGTCATTCAGAGGCATTCAGCGCAAAATGCAGGCTGAAATCCGTAGGATTTTCAAATGAAACAAGGGTTGATCAGAAGTTCTAGAAATCATGAAACTTAGGATGGTGGACTAGAGAGAGATTTCATCTCTAAACATCAATGTACAGAGGAGTTACAGTGAGATTTAAACTGCTCCTAGGCAGTCTCTTTGCATTCAGCAGCGTTCTCACTGAAAACGCTCACAGTTTGCCTGAACGGCCTAAATCCGCAGGATTGAGAAGGAAAACTAGGGTTTCTAATAAGTGCTAGAAATCATGAATCTTAACAGCTGGAGGAGAAATGGACTGCTATCTGATTCAAATCCATCAAGTGTGCAACACAGAGAGTATGCATCTCTAAACATCAAAGTACAGAGAAGTTACAGAAAGATGTAAACTGCTCCTTTTGTTTCTGTTTGCACTGAGGAGCGTTCTCGCTCAAAACGCTTGCAGTTTGCCTGAAAGGCTGAAATCTGCAGGAATTTGAAGGAAAGCTAGTGTTTCTAATAAAAGTTACATCATGAATCTTAAGAGCTGGAGGTAAGATGAACCGGTATCCTATACATCTTCATGAATGGTGGACGACAGAGATTTCATCTCTAAACATCAATGTACAGAGAACTTCCAATGAGATTTAAACTGCTCCGGGGCAGTCTCTTTGCATTCAGTGGTGTTCTCGCTGAAAACACTTGCAGTTTGTCTGAACGACCCAAATCCACTGGATTGAGAAGGAAAACTAGGGTTTCTAATAAGCACTACTAATCATGAATCTTAAGAGCTGGAGGTGAGATGGACTGGTATCTTATTTCACTCCATCAAGTGTGAAACAGAGAGATTGCATCTCTAAATATCAAAATAGAGAGGTTACTGTAGACATATCTGCTCCTTTGCAGTCTGTTTGGATTCAGGAGCGTTCTTGCTGAAAATGCTGGCAGTTCACCGGAAACCTGTTCAAAATCAACAGGTTTATCAATGAAAACAAGGTTTTTTTTATGAAATGTTAGAAATTGTGATACTTAAGAGCTGGAAGTGAAGTGGACAGGTATCCTATACTTCTTCGTGAATTGTGCACCATAGAGAGATTGCATCTCTAAACATCAAACTACAGAGAATTTCAGAAAGATATAAACTGCTCTTTTGAAGTATGGATTCAGAAGCATTCTCATGGAAAACGCTGGCAGTTCACCTGAAAGGCTGAAAAACAGGTTTATCAACAAAAACAAGGGTTTTTGTGAAGTGCTAGAAATCGTGATACTTAAGAGCTACAAGTGAGGTGGACAGGTATCCTATACACCTTCATGAATTGTGGACCATAGAGTATTTCATCTCTCAATGTCAATGTACAGAGAAGTTACAGTGAGATATAAAATGATCCTATGCAGTCTGTTTGTATTCAGCAGCGTTCTCACTGAAAATGCTCGCAGTTTGCCTAAAAGGCCCAAATTGGCAATATTTGAAAGGAATTTTAGGGTTTCTAATAAGTGCTACAAATCGTGAAACTTTCGATCTGGAGGTGAAATGAACTGGTATCCTATTTAACTCCATCAAGTGTGGAACATAGAGAGACTGCATCTCTAAACATGCAAATACTGAGAAGTTACAGTAAGATATAAACTGCTCCTTTGGTATCTGTTTACATTTGGAGTGCTCTCGCTGAAAAGGCTGGCAGTTGGTTTGAAAGGCCTAAATCTGCAGGATTTAGAATGAAAACAAGGGTTTTTGTGAAATGCTAGAAATCGTGACACTTAAGAGCTGGAAGTGAGGTGCAAAGATATCCTATACATCTTCATGAATTGTGGAGCACAAAGAGATTTCACACCTAAACATGATAAACATAAGCGCTACATATCATGAATCTTAAGAGCTGGAGGTGAGATGGACTGGTATCCTATTCCACTCCATCAAGTGTGAAATATAGAGCTGGAATCCTATTCAACTCCAACAAGTGTGGAACATAGAGAGAGATAAGCTCTGAACATCAAAATACTGGGAAATTACATTAAGATAAAAACTGCTCATTTGGAGTCTGTTTGGATTAAGGAGTTTTCGCTGAGAAAGCTGGCAGTTCGCCTGAAAGGCCAAAATCTGCAGGATTTTGAAAGAAAATTAGGGTTTATAATAAGTGCTAGAAATTGTGAATCTTAAGACCTGGAAGAGAGATGGACTGGAAGGTATCCCATTCAAGTCCATAAAGTGTACAACACAGAGAGAATGCATCTCTAAACATCAAAGTACAGAGAAGTTACTGAAAGATATAAACAGCTCCTTTTATTCTTTTTGCATTGAGGAGCGTTCACGCTCAAAACCCTGGCTGTATGCCTGAAAGGCCAAAATCCACAGGATTTTGAAGGAAAACTAGGGTTTCTTATAAGCGCTACAAACCACGAATCTTAAGAGCTGGAGGTGAGATGGTCTGGTATATTATACATCTTCATGAATTGTGGAAGACAGAGAGATTTCATCTCTAACCATCAATGTACAGAGAAGTTACAGTGAGATTTAATCTGCTCCTAGGCAGTCTGTTTGCATATAGCAGTGTCCTCACGAAAACCCTCCCAGTTTGCCTGAATGGCCCAAAACCGCAGGATTGAGAAGGAAAACTAGGGTTGAAATAAATGCTAGAAATCATGAATCTTAAGAACTGGAGGAGAAATGTACTGGTATCCTATTCAACTCCATCAAGTGTGCAACACAGAGAGAATGCATCTCTAAACATCAAAGTACAGAGAAGTTACTGAAAGATATAAACAGCTCCTTTCATTCTTTTTGCATTGAGGAGCATTCACGCTCAAAACCCTGGCTGTTTGCCTGAAAGGCCAAAATCCGCAGGATTTTGAAGGAAAACTAGTGTTTCTTATAAGCGCTACAAACCATGAATCTTAAGAGCTGGAGGTGAGATGGACTGGTATATTATACACCTTCATGAATTGTGGAAGACAGAGAGATTTTATCTCTAGCCATCAATGTACAGAGAAGTTACAGTGAGATTTAATCTGCTCCTAGGCAGTCTGTTTGCATACAGCAGCGTCCTCACAAAAACCCTCCCAGTTTGCCTGTATGGCCCAAAACCGCAGGATTGAGAAGGAAAACTAGGGTTGAAATAAGTGCTAGAAATCGTGAATCTTAAGAACTGGAGGAGAAATGTACTGGTATCCTATTCAACTCCATCAAGTGTGCAACACAGAGAGAATGCATCTCTAAACACCAAAGTACAGAGAAGTTACAGAAAGATATAAACTCCTTTTGTTTTGTTTGCATTGAGAATTGCATTGCAGACAATTTGCATGAAGGGCCGATCCACAGGATTTGAAGAAAAACTAGGGTTTCTAATAAGCACTACAAATCATGAATCTTAAGACTGAAGAGCTGGAGTTGAGATGGACTGCTATCCTATACATCATCATGAATTGTGGACAACAGAGAGATTTCATCTCTAAATATCAATGTACAGAGAAGTTACAGTGAGGTTTAAACTGCTCCTAGGCAGTCTCTTTGCATTCAGCAGCATTCTTGTTGAAAACGCTAGCAGTTTGCCTGAACAGTCAAGTCCGCAGGAATTTAAAGAAAAACTAGGTTATCTAATAATTGCTAGAAAATCGTGAAACCTATGAGCTGGAGGAGAAATGTATTGGTATCCTATTCAACTCCATCAAGTGTTCAACACAGAGATGATGCATCTCGAAACATCAAAGTACAGAGAAGTTACTGAAAGATATAAACTGCTCCTTTTGATTGTGTTTGCATTGAGGCACTTTCTTGCTCAAAATGCTGGCTGTTTGCCTGAAAGGCCAAAATCCACAGGATTTTGAAGGAAAACTAGGGTTTCTAATAAGTGCTAGAAATCATGAATCTTAAGACCTGGAGGAGAAATGGACTGGTATCCTATTCAACTCCATAAAGTGTGCAACACAGACAGAATGCATCTCTAAACATCAAAGTACAGAGAAGTTACAGAAAGATATAAACTGCTCCTTTTATTCTATTTGCATTGAGGAGCGTTCTTGCTCAAAACACTGGCTGTTTGCCTGAAAGGCCAAAATCCGCAGAATTTTGAAGGAAAACTAGGGTTTCTGATAAGTGCTAGAAATCGTGAAACTTAAGAGCTGGAGGTGAGATGGACTGGTATCCTATTTTCCTCCATCAAGTGAGACACATAGAGAGATTGCATCTCTAAACATCAAATAGAGATAAATTACTGTAAGATATAAAATGCTCCTTTGCAGTCTGCTTGGATTAAGGAGCGTTTTCACTGAAAACACTGGCAATTCACTAGATAGGCTGAAATTCACACATTTATCAATGAAAACAAGGGCTTTTATGAAGTGTTAGATATTGGTATACTTAGGAGCCCGAAGTGAGGTGGACAGGTAACCTATACATCTTCATGAATTGTGGACCATAGAGAATTTTCATCCATAAATATCAAAGTACAGAGAAGTTACAGAAAGATATAAACTGCTTCTTTGAAGTCTGGATTCAGGAACATTCTCGTGAAAATGCTGGCAGTTCGCCTGAAAGGCCAAAATGCACAAGTTTATCAATGAAAACAAGGGTTTGTATGAAGTGCTAGAAATTGTGATACTTAAGAGGTGGAGGTGAGATAGACTAGTATCCTATTCCACTCCGTCAACTGTGAAACATAGAGAATCTTTAAATATCAAACTACACAAAAGTTACAGTCAGATATAAACTGCTCCTTTGCAGTCTGTTTGGATTCAGGAGCGTTCTTGCAGAAAATGCTGGCAGCTCACCTGAAAGGCTGAAATCTGCAGGATATTGAATGAAAACTAGGGTTTCTATTAAGTGCTAGAAATCGTGAAACTTAAGAGCTAGAGGTGAATTGGACTGGTATCCTATTACACTCCATTTAGTGTAAAACATAAAGAGATTTCATCCGTAAAATAAAAATACATAGAAGTTATTGTAAGATATAATCTGCTCATTTGGATTCTGAATTCAGGAACATTATCCTGGAAATCACTGGAAGTTTGCCTGAAAGGCTGAAATCAGCAGGATTTTGAATGAAGACAAGGGTTTTTATGAAGTGCAAGAAATCGTGATATGTAACAGCTGGTGGTGAGATGGACAAGGTATCCTATATGGCATCATAAATTATGGAACATAGAAAGATTTCATCCCTAAACACCAAAGTAGGAGAAGTTACAGAAAGATATAAACTGCTACTATGCAGTCTGTTTGCATTCAGCAATGTTCTCCATGAAAATGCTTGCAGTTTGCCTGAAAGGTTCAAATCCACAGAATTTTGAATGAAAACAAGGGTTTCTTAGAGGGGTAGCAATCATGAGACTTAAGAGCAGGAGGTGAAACAGACCGGTATCCTCTTCCACTTCATCAAGTGTGAAACATGGAGAGAGTGAATCTCTAAACATCAAACTACACGGAAGTTACTGTAAGATATAAACTGCTCCTTTGCAGTCTGTTTGGATTTAGGAGAGTTCTTGCTGAAAAGGCTGGCAGTTCGCCTGAAAGGCCCAAATCTGCAGTATTTTGAAGGAAAACTATGGTTCCTGATAAGTGCTAGAAATCTTGAACCTAAAGAGCTGGATTTGAGGTGGACTGGTATCCTATTCAATGCCATTAAGTGTGCTATACAGAGAGATTGCATCTCTAAACATCAAAATACACAGAAGTTACAGTAATATATAAACTGCTCCTTTGCAGTCTGTTTGGATTCAGGAGCGATCTTAGTGAAAAAGCTGGAAGATTGCCTGAAAGGCCAAAATCTGCAGGATTTTGATGGAAATCTATGGTTTCCAATAAGTGCTAGATATAGTGAATCTTAAGAGCTGGAGGTGAAATGAACTGGCATCTTATTCAAATCCATCAAGTTTGCAACACAGTAAGATTGCATCTCTAAACTTCAAAATACAGAGAAGTTACAGTAAGCTATAGACTGCTCCTTTGAATTCTGGATTCAGGAGTGTACTCACGGAAAACACTGGCAATATAACTTAAAGGCTGAAATCCACAGGTTTATCAATGAAACTAAGGATTTTCATGAAGGGCTAGAAATCATGATACTTAAGAACTGGAGGTGAGATGGACTGTTATCCTATTCCACTCCAACAACTGTGAAACATAGAGATGAGAATCTTTAAATATTAAACTACACGAAGTACGGTAACATATAATTTGCTCTTTTGCAGTCTCTTTGGATTCAGGAGCATTCTCACTGAAAATAACGACAATTCTCCTGAAAGGCTGAAATCGCAGGATTTTGATTGAATACAAGGGTTTTTATGAAGTACTAGAAATGGTGATACGTAAGAGCTGGAGGTGAGATGGACAGGTATCCTATATTACTTCATGAATTGTGGATCATAGAATTAATCCCTAAACATCAAAGTACAGAGAAGTTACAGAAAGATATAAACTGCTGCTAGGCAGTCTGTTTGCATTGAGCAGTGTTGTCGCTGAAAACGTTCACAGTTTGCCTGATAGGCCCAAATCCACAGGATTTTCAATGAAATCAAGGGTTTTGAAAAGGTGATAGGAGTCATGAGCCTTAAGAGCTGGACATGAGTTGGACTACTATCCTATCCCTCCATCAAGTGTGAAACATTGAGTGATTGCATCTCTAAACATCAAACTACAGGGAAGTTACAGTAAGATATAAACTGCTCCTTTGAAGTCTGGATTCAGGAGCATTCTCATGAAAATGCTGGCAGTTCGCCTGAAAGGCAGAATTCCACAGGTTTATCAATGAAAACAAGGGTTTTTATGAAGTACTAGAATTCGTGATACATTGCAGCTGGAGGTGAGATGGACACGTATCCTATACGACACCATGAATTGTGGATAATAGAGAGAATTCATCCCTAAACATCAAATACAGAGAAGTTACAGAAAGATATAAACTGCTACTATGCCGTCTGTTTGCATTCAGCAACGTTCTCACTGAAAAGGCTCGCATTTTGCCTGACAGTCTCAAATCCACAGGATTTTTAATGAAAACAAGGGTTTCTCAGAGAGTAGAATCATGGGACTTAAGAGCTGGAGGTGAGATGGACTGGTATGCTATTCCACTTATTCAAAGGTTTAACATAGAGAGAGTGAATTTCTAAACATCAAACTATAGGGCAGTTACAGTAAGATATAAACGCTTCTTTGAAGTCTAGATTCAGGAGTGTTCTCCCAGAAAATGCTGGAAGTTCACCCGAAAGGCAGATATCCACAGGTTTATCAATGAAAACAAGGGTTTTTATGAAGTACTAGAAATCGTGATATGTTACAGCTGGAGGTGAGATTGACACATATCCTATACGACATCATGAATTGTGGAACATAGAGAGAATTCATCCCTAAACATCAAATACAGAGAAGGTACAGAAAGATATAAACTACTACTATGCAGTCAGTTTGCATTCAGCAATGTTCTCACTGAAAACGCTCGTAGTTTGCCTGAACGGCCCAAATCCTCAGGATTGAGAAGGAAAACTAGGGTTTCTAATAAGTGCTAGAAATCGTGAATCATAAGGCTGGAGGAGAAATGGACTGGTATCCTATTCAACTCCATTAAGTCTGCAACACAGAGAGAATGCATCTCTGAACATCAAAGTACAGAGAAGTTACAGAAAGATATAAACTGCTCCTTTTGATTCTGCTTGCATTGAAGAGCGTTCTCGCTCAAAATGCTGACAGTTTGTCTGAAAGGCTGAAATCCGCAGGATTTTGAAGGAAAACTAGGATTTCTAATAATTGCTAGAAATCATGAAACTTAAGAGCTGGAGGTGATGGACTGGTATCCTATTCCACTCCATCAAGTGTGAATCATAAAGACATTTCATCCCTAAACGTCAAAGCACAGAGAAGTTACTGAAAGTTATAGACTGCTGCTATGCAGTCTGTTTATATTCAGCAGCTTTCTCACTGAAAATGCTCGCAGTTTGCCTGAAAAGCTCAAATCCGCAGGATTTTGAATGAAAACTAGGGTCTCTAAGAGTGCTCGAATTCATGAAACTTAAGAGCTGGAGGTGAGATGGACAGGTTTCCTATACAAATTCATGAATTCTGGAGCATAGAGGGATTTCATCTCTAAACATCAAGGTACAGATAAGTTACAAAAGATATAAACTGCTCCTTTTGAGTCTTTTCAGATAAGGAGCGTTCTCACTGAAAATGCTGTCAGAGTCTGAAAGTTCAAAATCCTCAGGATTTCTATGAAAACATGTGTTTCTAAGAAGTGCTAGAAATCCTGAAACTTAAGAGCTGAAGTTGAATGGACTAGTATCCTATTCCATTCCATCAAGTGTGAAATATAGAGAGATTGCATCTCTAAACATCAAGATACAGAGAAGTTACTGTAAGATATAAACAGCTCCTTTGGACTCTGTTTCTTCAGGAGTGTTCTCGCTGATAATGCTGGCAGTTCGCATGAAAGGCCGAAATCTGCAGGATTTTGAAGGAAAACTATGGTTTCTGATAAGTGCTAGAAATTGTGAAACTTAAGAGCTGGAGGTGAGATGAACTGGTATTCTATTCTACTCCATCAAGCTTCAAAAGTAAAGAGATATCATGCCTAAACATAAAAATACATAGAAGTTACTGTAAGATAAAAACTGCTTATTTGGAATCTGGATTCAGGAGGGTTTTCATTGAAAATGCTGGCAGTTGCCTGAAAGGCTGAAATCCACAGCATTTGAATAAAAACAAGGGTTTTTATGAAGTACTCGAAATCATGATACTTAAGAGCTGGAGGTGAGATGGACAGGTATCCTACACGACTTCATGAATTGGGTCATAGAGAGAATTCATCCCTTAACTTCAAATTACAGAGAGTTACAAAAAGATATTAACGGCTCCTATGCAGTCTGTTTTCATTCAGCAGCGTTCTCACTGAAACTGCTCGCAGTTTGACTTAAAGGCCCAAATCCGCAGGATTTTGAATGAAAACAGGGTTTCTCAGAGGGCTAGAAATCATGAACTTTAAGAGCTGGATGTTGTACACTTCATGGAGGTAATAGGATATTCTTCTATCTCACCTCCAGCTCTTAAGTATCCCGATTTCTACACTTCTTAAAAATTTTTGTTTTCATTCAAAATCCTGAAGTTTTCGGCCTTTCAAGTGAACTGCCAGCATTTTCTGCGAGAGAGCTCCTGAATACACACAGACGCCCAAGGAGCAGTTTATACTTACTGTAATTTTTCTGTACTTTGACATTTAGAGATGAATTCTCTCTATGGTGCACACTTAATAGAGTGTAATCGGATACCATTCCATCTCACCTCCAGCTCTTAAATATCACGATTTCAAGCACTTCTCAGAAACCCATGTTTTCGTACAAATTACTGCGACTTTGGGCCTTCCAGGTGAATTGTCAGCGTTTTCAGCGTAAAGCTCCAGCATCCAAACAGACTGCAAAGGTGCAGTTTATATCTTACTGTAACTTTTGTGTAGTTTGATGTTTAAAGATGAAATCACTCTATGTTGTACATTTCATGGAGTTGAATAGGATATAATTCCAACCCTCCGCCATCTCTTAAACATCACGATTTCTAGCACTTCCTAGAACATTGTTTCATTAAAATTCCTGTGGATTTCAGCCTTTCAGGTGAACTGCCAGCGTTTTAAGCGAGAAAGCTCTGAATCTGTATAGTGCCAGCGTTTTAAGCAAGAAAGCACTGAATCTGTACAGACACCAAAGGAGCAGTTTATATCTCACTGTAATCTCTGTACTTTGACGTTTAGAGAGGAAATCCCTCTATGTTCCACATATGACAGAGTGTAATAGGGTACCATTCCATCTCACCTCCAGCTCTTAACTATCAAGATTTCAAGCACTTCTCAGAAATGCATGTTTTCATACAAATTACTGTGGGTTTGGGCCTTTCAGGCGAACTGCCAGGCTTTTTGTGAGATAATGCCTGAATCCACACAGGCTCTAAAGGAACAGATTATATCTCACTGTAACTTCTCTGTACTTTGACATTTAGCGATGGAATCTCTCTATGTTGCACACTTGATAGTGTAATAGGATAGCATTCCATCTAACCTCTAGCTCTTAACTATCACTATTTCAAGCACTGTCAGAAACCCATGTGTTCACACAAATTATTGCGGCTTTGGGCCTTTCAGGCAAACTGCCAGCGTTTTCAGCGAGAATGCTCCAGCATCCATACTCCAAAGGAGCATTTTATGTCTTACTGTAACTTCTCTGTATTTTGATGTTTAGAGATAAAGTCTCTCTATAATGTATACTCCATGGAGTTGAATAGGATATCAGTCCATCTGAACTCCAGTTCTTAAGTTTCTCAGTTTCCACACTTCTTAGAAACCCTTGTTTTCATTCAAAATCCTGGGTATTTGGCCTTTCAGGCTAACTGCCATTGTTTCATCCAGAACCCTCCGACATCCGAACAGACTCCATAGGAGCAGTTTGTATCTTACTGTAACTTCTCTGTACTTTGATGTTTACAGATGAATTATCTCTGTTGTATACTTCCTGGAGAAGAAAAACATAGCAGTCCATCTCCCTTCCTGCTCTTAATTTTCATGATCTAGTACTTCTTAAAAACCTTTGATTCCCTTCAAAATCGTGTGGATTTTGGCCTTATAGGTGTACTTCCAGCATTTTTAGCAAGATGGTCTTTCATCCAATCAAACTCTAATGGAGCAGTTTATATCTTATTGCAACATCTGTGTAGTTTGATATGTAGAGATGAAATCTCTCTATGTAGCACACTTCATGGAGTACATTAGGATATCATTCCATCTCACCTCCAGCTCTTAAATATCACAATTTCCAGCACTTCTTAGAAACCCTTGTTTTCATTCAAAGTCCTGCGGATTTTGGCCTTTAGGGAGAACTGCCAGCGTTTTCAGTGAAAACGCTCCTGCATCCAAACAGACTCCAAAGGTGCACTTTATATCTTAGGGCAACTTTTGTTTAAAGATGAAATCTATGTTTTACACTTCATGAGTGGAATGGGATATCATTGCATCTCACCTCCAGCTATAAATATCATGATTTCTAGCACTTCTTAGTAATATTTGTTTTCATTAAAAATCCTGTTAATTTTGGCCTTTCTGGTGAACTGCCAGTGTTTTCAGCGAGAAAGCTCCTGAATACATACAGATGCCAAGGGGCAGTTTATATCTTACTGCAACTTATCTGTACTTTGACGTTTAGAGATGAAATCTCTCTATGTTGCACACTTGATAGCGTGTAATTGGATACCATTCCATTGCACCTCCAGCTCTGTGGGTTGGGCCTTTCAGGTGAACTGCCAGCGTTTTCAGTGGGAAAATGCCTGAATCCACACAGACTCTAAAGGAGCAGTTTATATCTTACTGTAACTTCTCTGTACTTTGATGTTTAGTGATAAAGTCTCTCTATGTTGTATGCTCCATGGAGTTGAATAGGATACCAGTCCATTTCAACTCCAGTTCTTAAGTTTCTTGATTTCTAGCACTTTTTAAAAACCCTTGCTTCCCTTCAAAATCATGTGGATTTCAGCCTTACAGGCGAACTCCAGCATTTTCAGCGAGATGCTCCTGCATCCAAACAGACTCCAATGGAGCAGTTTATATATTGTAACTTCTGTTTAGTTTGATGTTTAGAGATGAAATCTCTCTATGTAGCACACTTCATGGAGTACAATAGGATACCATTCCATCTCACCTTCAGCTCTTAAATTTCACAATTTCAAGCACTTCTTAAAAACCCTTGTTTTCATTCAAAATCCTGTGGGTATCGGCCTTTCAAGCAAACTGCCAGCATTATCGGTGAGAATGTTCCTGAATCCAAACACACTCAAGAGACCAGTTTATATCTTACTTTAACTTCTGTTTAGTTTGATGTTTAGAAATGAAATCTCTCTATGTTTTACACTTCATGGAGTAGAATAGGATATAAGTTCATATCACCTCCAGCTCTGAAGTCATGATTTCAAGCACTTCTTATTATCTTTGTTTCATTCAAAAATCACAGATTTTGGCCTTTCAGGATAACTGCCAGAGTTTTCAGCGAGAATGCTCCTGAATCCAAACAAGAACAAAAGAGCAGTTATATCTTAAGTAACTTCTCTGTACTTTTATGTTTAGAGATGAAATCTCTCAATGTTGTATACTTCATGTAGTAGAACATTATAAAAGTCCATCTTACCTCTAGCTCATGATTACATGATTTCTAGCACTTCTTATTAATACTTGTTTCATTCAAATTCTGAGGATTTCGACTCTTCAGGCGAACTGCCTGCATTTTCAGCAAGAACTCTCCTGAATCCAAACAACTCCAAAGGAGCAGTATATATCTTACAGTAACTTCTCTGTACTTTCATGTTTAGAGATGAAATCTCTCTATGTTGTGCACTTCATGGAGTAGAATATGATATCACTCCATGTCACTCCAGCTCTTAAGTTTCACGATTTCTAGCACTTCTTAGAAACCCTTGTTTTCATTCAAAGTCCTGTGGATTTCTGCCTTTCAGCAAACTGCCAGATTTTTCAGCAAGAACCCACCTGAATCCAAACAGACTCCAAAGGAGCAATTTATATCTTACTGTTACTTCTCTGTATTTTCATTTTAGAGATGAAATCCCTTTATGTTGTACATTTGATGGAGTAGAATAGGATAGCAGTCCATCTCACCTCCAGCTCTTTAGTCATCATTTCTAGCTATGTTGTACACTTCATGAGTAGAATAGGATAGGTGTCCATCTCACCTCAGCTCTTAATTCATGATTTCTAGCACTTCTTTAAAAAATTACTTATATATAAATTTCACATCTTTGCTATCCCAGGGGTTTACCCCCCTCACACATGCCCCCTACTTCCCTCCTGTCCATTGTTGTGTGCTTCAGCTTGGTGCTCAGCCTGTTTTGTCTTTTCCTCATGGCTTTTATTTACTTTTTTAAAAATTATGTCCCATATATTAGTGAAACCATTTGACTTCTGTCTTTCTCTTTTTGACTTGCTCTGCTAGTATGATTCCTTCTGAGTACATCCATGTTGTCAAAAAGTCGTCAAATTTGTCATTCTTAATTGATGAGTAGTATTTCATAGTGTATAGATACTACATTTTTTTCAACCAGTCATCTGTTTTGGGACACTTGGCTTGCTTCCATGTCCTTGCAATTATAAACAGTGCTGCAGTAAACATCCGAGCACAGTTGTCCCACTTTGAGGTCTCTTTTGGGTAGATTCCCAAGAGACCAATTGCTGGGTCAAAATGAAGATCCATTTTCATTAATTTCAGGGTACTCTACACAGCTTTCCATAGAGGTTGAACCAGTTTAGATTCCCAACAGCAGTGTAAGAGTGTTCCTTTTTCTCCACATTCTCACCAGCACTTGTAGTTTCCTGTTCTTTGGATGTGGGCCATTCTTACTGGTGTAAGGTGGTATGTCACTGAGGTTTTGATTTGCATTTCCCTTATTGCTAGCGACATTAAATAATTTTTCATATGTCTGTTGGCCATTTGTATTTCCTCTTTGGAGAAGTATCTTTTTAGTTCTTCTCCCCATTTTTTGATTGGGCTTTTTATTTTGCTTTTATTTAGTTGTGTGAGTTCTTTGTGGATATTCATTATTTAACCCTTATCACTATTGTGGAGGGCAAAAATTATTTCCCATTCAGTTGGGCTTCTTTTAGTTTTTTCTGTTGTTTCTTTTGCTGTACAGAAACTTTTTTAGTTTGATGTACTCCCATCTGTTTATGTTTTCTTTCATTTTTTTTGCCATCTGTAGATGCTTCCAGAAAGGCATTTCTGAATTGTAATTCCTGAAGGATTTTACCCAAGTTTTTCTCTATGTATATTATGGTTTCAGGTCTGACCTCTAAGTCTTTTATCCATTTTGAGTTGATTTTTCTACATGGTGTGAGGGAGCTGACTTGGTCCATTTTTTTTTTGCATGTCTTTAGTTTAGTCCAATTTTCTCAGCACCATTTATTGAATAGGCTATCTTTGTTCCAGCATAAGTTTTTCACTCCTTTGTCAAAGATTAGTTGACTGTGTATGTTTGGTTTTATTTCAGGGCACTCAATTCTGTTCCATTGGTCTGTCTGTTTTTGTACCAGTACCAAGTACTGGTACTTTTAATTATTATGGCTTTGTAGTATAGTTTGAAGTTTGGAAATGTAATACCTCCATTCTCTTTTTTTTTCGGGTCAGGAGGTTTTTTGATATCCGAGGCCTCTTATTATTTCATATTAATTTCATTAATTTTTGTTCTATTTTTTTAAAAAATGTCATTGGGACTTTTATTGGGATTGCATTAATCTATAGATTGCCTTTGGTAAAATGGCCATTTTGAGATATTTATCCTTCCAATCCATGAGCAGGGAATGTCTTTCCATTTTCTTATATCTTCTTCTATCTCTTTTAGTAGTGGTCTAAATTTTCTTTGTAGAGTTCTTTCACATTTTGTTTTTGTTAGGTTTATTCCACGGGTTTTTTTTTTTTGGTGCAATGATAAACAGGATGGTTTTTCGAATTTCTTCTTCTATTTGACTTTTTGTATACAGGAAAGCTACTGACTTCTGTGTGTTGATTTTGTATCCAGCTACCTTACTAAACAGGTTTATTATTTCAAGCAATCTTTCTGTGGATTTTTTGGGGTCATCTACGTAGAGAATCATGTCATCCACATATAAAGATAGGTTTAATTCCTCTTTACCTATTTGTATTCCTTTTATGCCTTTCTCTTGCCTTATTGCCCTAGCTAGAACTTCCAACACAACGTTAAAGAGTAATGTGGAGAGTGGGCATCCTTGCCTGGTTCTGGATCTCAACTGGAATGCTTTTAGTTTTCCCCCATTTAGGATGATGCTTGCTGTAGGTTTGTCATAGATGGCTTTTATTATGTTGAGGTATGTTCCTTTAATCCCTAATTATTCAAGGGTTTTTATCATAAATGGATGCTGGACTTTGTTGAATGCTTTCTTTGTACCTATTGATATTATCATGTGGTTTTTGCTTTTCTCTTTGTTGATTGATTTTCAGATGTTGAACCATCCTTTTGCCCCTGGGATAAATCCCAGTTGGTTTTGGTGAATACTGCTTTTTAAGCATTGTTGGATTTGGTTTGCCAAGATTTTGTTTAAAATTTTTGCATCTGTGTTCATTAAGGAAATTGGCCTATAGTTTTCTTTCTTGGAGCTGTCCTTATTTGGTATTGGTATGAGTGTGATGTTGGTGTCAAAGAATATTTGGCAGTTATCCTTCTTTCTCTAATTTTTGGAAGAGCTTTAGTAGCACAGGCATCATATCATCTTAGAATGTCTGGTAGAATTCGTTTCTAAAGCCATCTGGTTCTGAGATCTTTTTAGGTAGAGTTTTGATGACTGCTTCAATTTCACTGCTTGTGATTGGTTTATTTAAATTCTCTATATCTTCCTTGTTAAATTTTGTGAGTTGTATCTTTCTAAGAACCTATCCATTTCATCCAGGTTGTTATATTTGCTTCCATATAGTTGTTCATAGTAATCTCTTATTATCCTTTGGATTTCTTTTGTGTCTGTTGTAATTTCATTCAAAATCCTGTGGATTTTGGCCTTTCAGTTGAACTGCCAGTGTTTACATGGAGAACACTCCTGAATCCAAACAGACACCATAGGAGCAGTTTATATCTTACTGTAACTAGCTAGAGAATAGGATAGCAGTCCATCTCAATCCACCACTTAAGTCATGATTTTCAGCAGGATTTTGAATAAAACAAAGGCAATAAGAAATGCTAGAAATCAAGACTTAAGCTCTGGAGGTGAGATGGACTGCTATCCTATTCTACTCCATGAAGTGTAAAACATAGATATTTCATCTCTAAACATCAAACTACACAGATGTTAAAGTAAGACATACTGCTATTTTGAGTCTGTTTGGATTCAGGAGCTTTCTCACTGATAATGCTGCCAGTTTGCCTGAAAGGCCGAAATCTGCAGGATTTTGAATGAAAACAAGGGTTTTTAATAAGTACTAGAAATCGAGAAACTTAAGAACAGGGGATGAGATGGACTGATAACTTATTCTACTCCAAGAAGTGTACATAGAGAGAGATTTCTCTTGAAACATCAAGGTAGAGAGAAGTTACAGTAATATATATAGTGCTCCTTTGGAGTCTGGATTCAGGCGTTTTCTTGCTGAATACGCTGGCAGTTCACCTGAAAGGTTGAAATTCGCAGGATTTTGAATGAATACAAAGGTTTCAAGAAGTGCTTGGAATCGTGAAGTTTAAGATCTGGAGGTGAAAAGGAATTTTATCCTATTAAACTATGAAGTGTGCAACATAGAAAGATTTCATCTCTAAACGTCAAAGTACAGAGAAGTAATGGTCAGATATAAACTGCTCCTTTGCAATCTGTTCGGATTCAAGATCGTTTTCACTGAAAACGCTGGCAGTTTGCCTGAAAGGCTGAAATCCACAGATTTTTGAATGAGAAAAGGGTTAATAAGAAGAGCTCAAAATCATGTCTTAACAGCTGAGGAAAGATGGAATGTTATTCTATGCTACTCCATGAAGCGTACAACATAGAGAGATTTCATCAATTAACATCAAACTACATAGAAGTTACAGTAAGATACAAACTGCTCTTTTGGAGTCTGTGTGGATTCAGGCTTTTGTCTGAAAACATTTTCTGAATGGCAGAAATCTGCAGGATATTGAGGAAAACAAGGGTTTCAAAGAAGCGGTAGAAATCGAGAAATTTAAGAGCTGGAGGTGAGATGGAAAGCAATCCTGTTCTACACCATCAAGTGAAAAACAGATATTTTTTATCTCTAAACATCAAATTACGGATAAGTTACAAGAAGATAAAAACTGCTCCTTTGGAGTCTATGTATTCAGGACAATTCTCACTGAAAATGCTGGCAGTTCACCTGAAAGACCCAAACCCACAGTAATTTCTATGAAAACATGGGTTTCTAAGAAGTGCTTGATATCATAATATTTAAGAGCTGTAGGTGAGATGGAATGGTATCCTATTACACTTTATCTAGTGCACAACATAGAAAATTTCATCTCTGAACATCAAAGTACAGAGAAATTACAATAATATAAAAACTGCTCCTTTGGAGTCTGTATGGATGCATGAGCATTCTTGCTGAAATCTCTGGCAGTTAGCCTGAAATATCAAAATCCATAGGATTTTGAATGAAAACAAGAATTTCAAAGAAGTGTAGATACCAATAAACTTAAGGGCTGGAGGAGATGGAGTGTTATCCTATTGTACTCCCTGAAGTGTACAAAAAGTAGAGATTTCATATCTAAACATCAAACAAAACAGAAGTTAGAGTAAGATATAAACTGCTCCTTTGGAGTCTTTGGATGCAGGAGCGTCTTGCTGAAAATGCTGGCAGTTCGCCTGAAAGGCAGAAATTTGCAGGAGTTTGAATGAAAACAAGGGTTTCTAAGAAGTGCTTGAAATTGTGATATTTAAGAGGTGGAGGTGAGTTGGAATGGTATCCTATTACACTCTATCTATGTGCAACATAGAAAGATTTCATCTCTAAACGTCAAAGTACAGAGAAATTACAGTGAGAAAAAAACTGCTTCTTTGGAGTCTGTATGTGTTCAAGAGATTTCTCTGAATCACTGGCAGTTCACTTGAAAGGCTGAAAACCTCAGGATTTTGAATGAAAACAAGGGTTTTTAAGAAGTGTAGAAATCGAGAAACTTAAGAGTGGAGGTGAGATGGAGAATATCCTATTCACCTCCATGAAGTATACAACATAGAGAGATTTAGTCTTTAAACATCAAAGTAGACAGAAGTTACAGTAAGATATAAACTGTCTTTGAATATAGGAGTGTTTTCACTGAAAACACTGGCTGCTTACTGAAAGGCCAAAATCCACATGATTTTGAAGGGAAACAAGGGTTTCTAAGAAGCACTAAAAATGGAGAAACTTAGGAGCTGGAGGTGAGATGGACTGCTATCATTTTCTTCTCCATGAAGTGTATAACATAGAGAGAAATCATCTAAAACATCAAAGTACAGAGAAGTTACAGGAAAATATAAACTGCTCCTATAGAGTCTGGATTCAGGAGCATTCTCGATAAAAACACTGGCAGTTTGCCTGAAAGTCCAAAACCTGCAGGACTTGAATGAAAACATGGTTTTCTATATGGGCAAAAAATCATGAAAATTGAAAATTAAGAGCTGGAGTTGAGCTGGAATGGTATATATTCGACTCCATGACGTATCCAACAGAAAGAGATTTCATCTCTAAACATCCAAGTACAGAGAAGTTACAGTAAGATATAAACTGTTCCTTTGCAATTAGTTTGGATTCAGGAGCATTTTTGCTGAAAATGCTGGCAGTTCACCTGAAAGGCTGAATTCAGCAGGATTTTCAATGAAAACAAGGATGTCTAAGAAGTGCTAGAAATCGTGAAACTTAACATTGGAGGTGAGATGGACTGCTATCCTAGTCTACTCCATGAAGAGTGCAACATAGAGAATTTTCATCTTTAAACATCAAAGTACGGGGAATTTTCATTAATATATAAACTACTCCTTTGCAGTCTATTTGGATTCAGGTGGGTTTTCACTAAAAACTCTGGCAGTTCACCTGAAAGGCAGAAATCTACAGGATTTTGACTGAGAACAAGGCTTTCTAAGAAATGCTAGAAATCAAGAAACTTAAGATCTGGAGGTGAGATGGACTGGTATCGTATTTTAATCCATGAAGTGTACAACACAGAGAGATTACATCTGTCAACATCAAATTACAGAGAAGTTACAGTAAGATATAAACTGTTCCTTTGCAGTCTGGATTCTGGAGGGTTCTTGTTGAAAACACTGGCAATCAAAGGAAAGGCAGAAATCCAAGGATTTTGAATGAAAACAAGGGTTTCTTAGAAGTGCTAGAAATCATGAAACTGAAGACATGGAGGAGAGATGGACTGCTTCTCTATTCTATTCCATGAGGTTGCGACACAGAGAGATTGCCTCTCTAAACATCAAAATACAGCAAAGTTACAGTAAGATATAAACGGGTCTTTTGGAGTCTGCTTGGATTCAGACGAGTTCTCAATGAAAACATGGTAGTTTGTTGAAAGGCCGAATACTGCAGGATTTTGAATGAAAACAAGGGTTTCTAAGAAGTGTTAAAAATCGTGAAACTGAAGAGCTGGGGGTGAGATGGACTGCTATCCTATACTACACCATGAAGTGTACAACATGGAGAGATTTCATCTCTAAACAATAGAGTACAGAGAAGTTTCTGTAATATATAAACTGCTCCTTTGGAGTTATTTGGATTCTGGAGCGTTCTCATTGAAAAAACTGGCAGTTCACCTGAGAGGCCGGATCCCGCATGATTTTGAATTTAAACATGGTTTTCTAACACAGCCTAGAAATCATGATGCTTAAGAGCTGAAGTTGAGCTGAAATGGTATTATTTGACTCCATAAACTGTGCAACACAGAGATAATCATCTCTAAATATCAAAGTAAAGAGTTGTTACAGTAAGATATAAATAATTCCTTTGGAGTCTGTTTGGATTCATGAGAGTTCTCATGAAAACGCAGGCAGTTCACTTTAAATGCCGAGATCCACAGGATTTTGAATGAAAACAAGGGTTTCTAAGAAGTGCTAGATATCTTGAAACTTAAGACGTGTAGGTTTGATGGAATGGTATCCTATTCTAATCCATGAAGTGTATAACATAGAGAGATTTCATCTCTCAAGATCAAAGTGCAGAGAAGTTACAGTAAGATATAAACTGCTCCTTTGGAGTCTGGATGCCAGAGGGTTCTTGCTGAAAACTCTGGCAGTTAGCCTGAAAGGCCAAGATCCGCAGGATTTTGAATTAAAATAAGGGTTTCTAAGAAGTGCTAGAAATCGTGAAATTTAAGAGTTGGAGGTGAGATGGAAGGTATCCTACTCTACTCCATGAGATGTACAACAAGTGAGATTTCACCTGTAAACATGAAAGTACAGATAAGTTACTGTAAGATATAAACTGCTCCTTTGGAGTCTGGATACATGCATATTCTCGATGATAATACTGGAAGTTTTCCTGAAAGGTCAAATCCGCAGTATTTGAATGAAAACATGGGTTTCTAAGACACGCTAGAAATCACGAAAGTTAAGAGCTGGGGTTGAAATGGACTGGTATCCTATTTTAATCCATGAAGTGTACAACACAGAGAGATTTTATCTCTCAACATCAAAGTACAGAGAAGTTACAGTTAGATATAAAGTGCTCCTTTGGAGTCCCTTTGGTTCTGTAACACTTTCTTGAGAACACTTGCATGTTCGCCTGAAAGGCAGAAATCTGCAGGGTTTTAAATGAAAACAAGGTTTTCTAAGAAGTGCTAGAAATGGAGAACCTTAAGAACTGGAGGTGAGATGGAATGGTATCCTGTTCTACTCATGAAGTGTACAACATAGAGAGATTTCATCTCAAAACATCAAAGTACAGAGAAGTTACAGTAAGATATAAACTGCTCCTTTGGAGTCTGTTTGGATTCGGGTGAGTTCACACTGAAAACACTGGAAGTCGCAAGAAAGGATGAAATCTGCAGGATCTGAATGAAAACTTGGGTTTCTAAGAGGTGCTAGAAATCATGAAAAATAAGAGCTGGAGGTGAGATGGACTGGTTTCCTATTCTACTCCATTAAGTGTGCAACCCAGAGAGATTACATCTCTAAACATCCAACTTCAGAGAGTTACATTAAGACATAAACTGCTCCTTGGGAGTCTTTGGGGTCCAGGAGCGTTCCCATTGAAAACATTGGCAGTTCGGCTGAAAGGCCAACATCTACATGAATTTGAATGAAACAAGGGTTAATGTTAAGTGCTAGAAATCATGACTTAAGAGCTGGAGGAGAGAGGGACTGCTATCTTATTTTACTGCATGAAGTGTACAGCATAGAGAGATTTCATCTCTAAACATCAAAGTACATAGAAATTACAGTAAGATATAAACTGCTCCTTTGGAATCTGTTTGGATTCAGGAGCATTCTCGCTGAAAATGCTGGCAGTTCACCTGAAAGGCCAAAATCCTTGGATTTGAATTAAATCAAGTGTTCTAGGAAGTGCTAGAAGTTGTGAAACTTAACAGCTAGAGGTGAGATGAATTGGGATCCTATTCTACTCCATCAAGTGTACAACATAGTGAGATTTCATCTCTAAACATCAAGCTACAGATGTGTTACAGTAAGATATATATGCTTTCTTTGGAGTTTTTTTTTGGATTCAGTAGTGTTCTCGCTGAAAACACTTGCAGTTCAATGGAAAGGTGAAATCCATAGGTATTTGAATGAAACAATGTTTAATAACAAGTGTTAGATATGATGACTTAAGAGTTGGAGGTGAGATTGACTTATATTCTACTCCATGAAGTGTATAACATAGATATTTCATCTCTAAACATGAAAGTACAGGTAATTTAAGTAATATATAAACTGCTCCTTTTGAGTCTGTTTGGATTCAGGAGTATTTTCCCTGAACCCTGGCAGTTCGCCTGAAAGGCTGAAATAAACAGGATTTTGAATGTAACAGGGTTAAAAAGAATTGTTAGATCATGACTTGAAAGCTGCAGGTGAGATAGACAGCTATCCCATTATACTCCATGAAGTGTACAACATAGGGAGAGTTCATCTCTAAACACCAAAGTACAGAGAAGTTACAAATGATAAAAACTGCTCCTTTGGAATCTGTTTGGATTCAGGAGCCTTCTCAACTGAAATTGTTTGCAGGTCAACTGAAAGGCTGAAATCCACAGGAATTTGAATGAAACAAAGGTTAATAACAAGTGTTAGAAATCATGATTTAAGAGCAGGAGGTGAGATGGACTTATATCCTATTCTACTCCATGAAGTTTACAACATAGAGAGATTTCATCTCTAACGTTTAAGTACAGGCAATTTAAGTAAGATACAAACTGCTCCTTTTGAGTCTGTTTGGATTCAGGAGCATTTTCCCTGAACTCTGGCAGTTCGCCTGAAAGGCTGAAATCCACAGGAATTTGAATGAAACAAGGGTTAAAAAGAATTGCTAGAAATCATGACTTGAAAGCTGTAGGTGAGATAGACAGCTATCCTATTATACTCCATGAAGTGTCCAACATAGAGAGATTTCATCTCTAAACATCAAAGTACAGAGAAGTTAAGTAAGATAGAAACTGATCCTTTGGAATCTGTTTGGATTTAGAAGCATTCTCATTGAAACTGCTCGCAGTTCGACTGACAGGTTGAAATCAGCAGAATTTGAATGAACAACGTTTTCTAAGAAATGCTAGAAATCATGACAATAAGAGGTAGAGGTGAGTAGGACTGGTATCCTACCGTACTCCGTGAAGTGTCCAACATAGATTTCATCTCTAAACATCAAATTACAGATAAGTTACAGAAAGATATAAAGTGCTACTTTGGTGTCTGTCTGTTTGGATTCAGGAGGGTTCTTGCTGAAATCGCTGGCAGTTTGCATATAAGGCTGAAATCCGCAGGATTTTGAATGAAACAAGTGTTAAAAGAGTGCTGTAAATCCTGAAACTTAAGAGTTGTAGGTGAGATGGAATGGTATCCTATTCTCCTCCATGAAGTATACAACAGAGAGATTTCATCTCTAAACATCAAAGTACAATAAGTTACAGTAACATATAAACTGCTCCTTTGGAGTCTGTGTGAATTCAGGAGCCTTCTCCCTGAATACGCTGGCAGTTCGCCTGAAAGGCCGAAATCCGGAAGAATTTGACTGTAGTGTTTTTAATAATTGCTAGAAATTATGACTTGAGAACTGCAGGTGAGATGGACAACTATCCTATTCTACTCCATGACGTGTACAACATAGAGAGATTACATCTCTAAACATTAAACTACAGAGAATTTACAGTAAAAGGAAACTGCTCCTTTGGAATCTGTTTGGATTCAGGAGCCTTCTAACTGAAAACTCTCACAGTTTGACTGAAGGGCTGAAATCCACAGGATTTTGGAAATCGTGAAACTTAAGAGCTAGAGGTGAATTTGACTGGTATCCTATTCTACTCCATGAAGTGTACATAGAGGGAGATTACATCTCTAAAAATCAAACTACAGTGAAGTTAAAGTAAGATATAAACGGCTCCTTTGGAGTCTATTTGGTTTCAGACGGGATCTCGCTGAAAACACTGGCAGTTCACCTGAAAGGCAGAAATACGCAGGATTTTGAATGAAAAAAATGGTTTATAAGAAGTGCTTGAAATTGTGAAACTTAAGAGGGAGAGATTGTCAGCTATCCTACTCTACTCCATGAAGTGTACAACACACAGAGATTTCATCTCTAAATACCAAAGTACAGAGAAGTTACAGTAAAATATAAACTGCTTCTTTCAAGTCTGTTTGGATTCAGGAACCTTTTCACTGCAAATGCTGGCAGTTCACCTGAAAGGCAGAAATCCGCAGGAATTTGATGAAACAAGGGTTAATAAGAACTGCTAGAAATCATGACTTGATAGCTGGAGGTGAGATTGACAACTATTTTATTCTACTCCATGTAGTTTACAACATAGAGAGATTCATTTCTAAAATCAAAGTACAAATATGTTGCAGTAAGATATAAACTGCTCCTTTGGAGTCTGTTTCATTTCAGGGGCATTCTCACTGAAAACACTGGAATTTTGCCTGAAAATCAGAAATCTGCAGGAATTTAAATGAAACAAGGGTTAATAAAAAGTGGTAGAAATCATGACTTAGGAGCTGGATGTGAGATGGACTGTATCCTGTTCTACTTCCTTAAGTATTCAACAAACAGGGATTTCGTCTCTATAGCAAAGTACAATGAAGTACGGTGAGGTATAAGGAGCTCCTTTGCAGTTCTTTTGGTTGCAAGAGAGTTTTCACTGAAAATGCAGCAAGGACCCTGAAAGGCCAAAACCTCAGTGTTTCAAGTGAAAAGAAAGGTTTCCACAAAGTGCGGGAAATCATGAAACAAAAGAGCTGGAGGTTTGATGGACAGATGTCCTGTTCTACTGTATTAAGTGTACAACATATAGAGTTGTCTTCTCTAACAGCAAAGTACAGAGAAGTTACATTAAGATAAAAGGTCTCCTTTGCAGTCTGTTTTGTTTCAAGAGCATTTTCGCTGAAAAGCCTTGCAAGTCCCCTGAAAGGCCGAAATCCTCAGTGATTGGATGAAAATAAGGGTGTCCAAGAATTCTGAAAATCATGAAACCAAAGATTTGGAAGTGAGATAGATAGGTATCCTTACTTCTCCATTAAGTGTACAATATAATATATGTCTTCTCTTTAGAGCAAAGTAGAGAATTACAGTGGATATAAAGAGCTCCTTTGCAGTCTGTTTGATGTCAAGAGCCTTTTTGCTGAAAATGCAGGAAAGTGCCCTGAAAGGCCAATACCCTCATTGATTTGAGTGACAACAAGAATTTCCAAGAATTCTGGCAATCATGAAACTAAAGAGCTGGAGGTGAGATGGACAGGTATCCTGTTCTCCTCCATTAAGTGTACAACATACAGAGATTTCTTCTCTGTACAGCAAAGTAAAGAGACGTTACAGTAAGATATAACAAGTTCCATGCTGTCTGTTTGGTTTTAAGAGCATTTTAGCTGAAAATACAGGCAAGGCCCCTGAAATGACAAAATCCTCAGTGTTTCAAGTGAAAACAAGGATTTCCAAGAAGTTATGAAAATCATGAAACTAAGAGCTGTAGGAGAGATTAACAGGGTTCTGTTTTACTCCATTAAGTATACACATACAGAGATTTCTACTCTGTACAGTAAAATACAGAGAATTATAGTAGATATACAGAGCTTCTTTGTAGTCTGTTTGGTTTCAAGAGCATTTTCGCTGAAAACGCTGGCAAGTGTACTGAAAATTCAAAATCCTAAGTGTTTTGATGAAAACATGGATTTTAAAGATTTCTGGAAATCATGAAACAAAAGAGTGGAGGTGAGTTGGAGAGATTTCTTCTCTTTATGCAACATACAGAGAAGTTACAGTAAGATATAAAGAGCTCCTTTGAGATCTGTTTGGTTTTCATAGAGTTTTCGCTGAAATCGCAGGCAAGTTCCATGAAAGTCCATAAATCTCCATGTTTTTGAATGAAAACAAGGGTTTCCAAGAAGTAATGCGAAACATGATACTAAATGGATTGCGGTTAGATGGACTGTATCTTGTTCTACTCTATTAAGTGTACAAATACAGATTTCTTCTGTGTACAGCAAAGTACAGAGAAGTTACAGTAAGATATAAAGAGTTCCATTGCAGTCTGTTTGGTTTCAACAACATTTTCGCTAAAATAGATGCAGGTCCCCTGAAAGGATGAAATTCCTCAGTGTTTTGAGTGAAAACAAGGGTTTCATAGAAGAGCTGGAAATCATGAAACTGAAGAGTTGGAGGTGAGATGGATTCCATTAAGTGTACAACATACAGAGATTTCTTTAGGCAAAGTACAGAGAAGTTACAGTAAGATCTAAAGAGCCTTTGCAGTCTGTTTGGTTTCAAGAGCATTTTTGCTGAAAATGCAGGCAAGTCCCTTAAAGGCTGTAATCCTCAGTGTTTTGAGTGAAAACAAGGGTTTCCAAGAAGTGATGGAAATCATGGAACTAGGAGCTCTAGTTGAGATTGAATAGATCCTGTTCTACTCCATTAAGTGTACAACATACAGAGATTTCTTCTCTGTACACCAAAGTACAGAGAAATTACAGTAAGATAGAAAGTGCTCCTTTGCAGTGTGTGGTTTCATGTGAGATTTCTCTGAAAACGAAGGCAAGTTCCTGGCAAGACCGAAATCCTGAGTGTTTCGAGTGAAAACAAGGGTTTCCTAGAAGCACTTTAAATCATGAAACTAAAGAGTTGGACATGATGGACAGGTATCCTGTTCTACTCCATTAAGTGTACAACATACAACAATTTTTTCTCTTTACATTAAAGTACAGAGAAGTTACAATTAGATATAAAGTGCTCCTTTGCAGTCCATTAGGTTTCAAGAGCATTTTCGCTGAAAACACAGGCAAGACCTTTAAATGGCCAAATGATCAAGATTTTCCATGAAAGCAAAATTTTACATGAAGTGTTAGATTCATGAAACTAAAGAGGTAGAGGTGAATTGGACAGGTATACAGTTCACCTCCATTAAATGTACAGCATACAGAGATTTCTTCTCAATACAGCAAAGTACAGATTAGTTTCCGTAAGATATAACATCCTCCTTTGCAGTCTGTCTGGTTACAAGTGCTTTTTCACTGAAAACGCAGGCAAGTCCCTGTAAAGGCTGAAATCCTCAATGTCTCGAGTGAAAACAAGGGTTTCCAAGAATTCCTAGAGATCATGAAACTAAAGAGATGGGGGTGAGATGGACAGGTAACCTGCTCTACTCCATTAAGTATAGAACACACAGGGAATTCTTCCCTGTAGAGCAAAGTACAGAGAAGTTACAGTAAGATATAAGGAGCTCCTTTGCAGTTCTTTTGGTTTCAAGAGTGTTTTCACTGAAAAGCAGGCAAGTCCCCTGAAAGGGCGAAATCCTCAGTGCTTCGAGTGAAAACTACTTTTTCCTAGAAGAACTTGAAATCATGAAATAAAGGAATGAAGGTGATATGGACAGGTATCCTGTTCTACTCCATTAAATGTACAACATACAGAGATTTCTTCTCTTTATGACAACATACAGAGAAGTTACAGTAAGATATAAAGAGCTCCTTTTAGATCTGTTTGGTTTTCAGAGTGTTTTCGTTGAAATCGCAGGCAAGTCCCATGAAAGTCCGTAATCCTCAGTGTTTCAAGTCTCTATTATAGCAGTTGTTTCAAGATCTCTAACACCTCTTGGAAAAGTTTGTTTTCATGGAAAATCCTGAAGATTTCGGTCTTTCACTACACTTAGGTACATATTCAGCAAAAATGCCCATGAAACCTTACAGACTCTAAAGTAGCTCTTTATATCTTACTGTGTCTTCTCATCACTTGTCTGTGCATAGAAGCATTCTTTATCTTGTACACTTATGCAGTAGAAGATGATACACAAACATCTCTGTTGCAGCAGTTTAGTTTCAGGGTTCCCACATTATTGGTAAAGCTTCTTATCATGCAAAATCCTGAGGATTCCGTGCTTTCCATACACTTAGGTGCACATTCAGCAAAAACTCTCCTGAAACCAAACAGACTCTACAGGAGTTCTTTATATCTTACTGTATATATCTGCACTTGTCTGTGAATAGGAGATATCTCTGGATCTTGTACACTTAATGAAGTAGAAGATGAAATGAACCTTTCTATTCCAGCAGTTTAGTTTCACGATTTCCACCATTCTTGGACAAGTTTGATGTCAAGGAACATCCTGCGTATTTCAGCATTTCGGTACACCTAGCAGTATATTAAGCATAAACGGTCTTGAAAACCTAACAGACTCCAAAGGAGCTCTTTATAGTCTACCTTTTCTTCTCATCACCTGCCTATGCATAGAAGCAATCTCTAGATTGTACACTTATGCAGTAGAAGATGATACCTTACCGTTTGTTCCAGCAGTTTAGTTTCACAATATCCAACATTATTGGAAAAGCTTGTTTTCCTGAAAATTCCTGAGGATTTTGGAGTTTCATTACCCTTCGCTTCCTTTTCAGCGAAAACGCTCTTGAAAGCTAACAGACTGCAAAGGAGTTCTTTTTATCTTACTTTTTCTTCTCATCATTTGCCTGTGCATAGGAGCTTTCTGTATCTTGTACATTTAGCTTGTACACTTATACAGTAGAAGATGATACCTTACCGTCTGTGTTCCAGTTGTTTAGTTTCACAATTCCCAACATATTGGACAAGCTTCTTTTCATGGAAATTCCTGAGGATTTTGGCCTTTCAGTATACTTATCTGTCTTTAAAGCAAAATACCATGAAACCTAACAGACTCCAAAAGAGCTCTTATATATTACCTTTTCTTCTCATCACTGTCTTTATATCTTACCTTTTCTTTTATGCACCTTGCATAGAAGCAATCTGTATCTTCTAACTTATGTACCAGAAGATGATACACAGCCATCTTTATTCCAGCAGTTTGGTGTCATGATTTCCAACACTTCTTGGAAAAGCTTGTTTTCATGGATTCCAAAGGAGCCCTTTTTATCTTACTTTTTCTTCTCATCACTTGTATGTGCATAGAAGCATTCTGTATCTTGTACATTTAGCTTGTAGAAGATGTAGTAGAAGTAGAAGATGATATGCAGTATCATCTTATGCAATAGAAGATGATACCTTTCTGTCTGTGTTCCAGAAGTTTAGTTTCAACATTTCAACATCGTTCCACTTCGGGTGCCCAACCAGCATGCATAAGCGTGGGTTGTCCCTCGGACATGCCTCCCAGCCACTCCCTCTGAACCTGGCACCCACTACCCAGCCCGCCACTCACTACCCTGGTACTACGCCACACCATGCTCATTAGGTCCCAACCAGCACGCATCAGCGTGAGACATCCATTGGACATGCCTCCCAGCCACTCCTTCTGAAGCCCACCACCTGCTACCCAACCCGCCATCTGATACCTAGGTGCAGCACCATATCGTGCCACTTCAGGTGCCCAACCGGAGCAATCCAGCACGGGTCGTCCCTTGGACATGACTCCCAGCAACTTCCTCTGAAGCCCACCATCCACCACCCAGGTACCGTGCCACCGTGCAACTTCGGGTCCCCAACCAGAGGGCAGCAGTGCGGGGCATTCCTTGAACTCCCCTCCCAGCCACTCCCTCTGAACCCCACCACCCACTACCCAGTAGTGCGCCACCTCGTGCCACTTAGGGTGCCCAACTGGAGCACTCCAGCGCAGAGGGGTCCCTCTGACATGCCTTCCAGCCACTCCCTCTTAAGCCTATCACCCGCTACTCAGCCAACCACCTGCTACCCAGGTACCGCACCACATTGGGTCGCTTTGGGTGCCAACCAGCACGCATCAGCGTGGGCCTACCTCGGACATGCCTCCAAGCCTTTCCCTCAGTAGCCCACCAGTTGATACCCAGGTACCGCATCACAACGTGCCACTTCGGACACCTATCCAGCACACCTAAGCGCAGGGCCTTCCTTGGACACATATCCCAGAAACTCCATCTGAACCTGCTCACAGCCCACCACCCACTACCCAGGTACCACACCACATTGTGTCACTTCGGGCATCCAAACAGTGCGCATCAGCGCAGGGTGTCCCTTGGACATGCCTCCCAGGCACTCCCTCTGAAGCCCGCAACCCGCTACCCACCCTGCCATCCACTACCCAGGTATGGTGCCACATCTTGCCACCTCGGGCGCCCAAAAAGTGCACATCAGTGCGGGGCATCCCTAGGACACAGATCCCAACCACTTCCTCTGAGGCCCACCACCCACTACCCAGGTACTGCGCCACATAGTGCCACTTCAGGCGCCGAAACAGTGCGCATCTGCGATGGGCATTCCCTCAGACATGACTCCCAGGCACTCCAACTGAAGAAAGACTACCACTCACTAACAGTCTGCCACCCACTACCCTGGTTTTGCGCCACATTGTGCCACTTCGGGTGCCCAACCAATGTGAATCAGCTTCGGACAACCTCGGACATGCCTCTCAGCCACTTCCTCTGAAGACCAACTACCACTACCCAGGTAATGCGCCACATCGTGCCTCTTTGGGTGCCCAAACAGCATGCATCAGTGTTGGGACGACCTTGGACATGACTACCAACCAACCCTCTGAAGCCCGCCACCCGCTACCCAGGTACCAGGCGACATCATGCCAGTTTGGGCTGCAACCAGAGCACATCAGCATGGGGCGTCCCTTGGAGACGCCTTCCAGACACTACCTCTGAAGCCTGCCACCCACCACCCATGCCTCACTCGCTACCCAGGTACCATGCCACAAAGTGCCAATTTGGGTGCACAACCAGCATGCTCAGTGTGGGGAGTCCCTTGGATGCACCTCCCAGCCACTCCCTAAGAAGCCTGCCACCTGCTACCCAGGTACTGCACCACATTGTGCCACTTTGGGTGCCCAACCAGATTGTATTAGTGTGGAGCGTCCCTTGGACACAACTCCCAGCCACTCCCTATGAAGCCCACCACCTGCTACCCAGCTCGCCACCTGCTACCCAGGTACTGTGCCACATTGTGCCACTTTGGGTGTCCAACCAGCTTGTATTAGTGTGGAGCGTCCCTTGGACACAACTCCCAGCCACTCCCTATGAAGCCCACCACCTGCTACCCAGCTCGCCACCTGCTACCCAGGTACTGTGCCACATTGTGCCACTTTGGGTGCTCAACCAGTGCTCATTAGCACTGAACATCCCTTGGACACACATCCAGCCACTCATTATGAAACCAGCTACCTGCTACCCAAGTACCGTGCCACATTGTGCCACTTTGTGTGCCCAACCAGAGTGCATCAGCGTGGAGCGTCCCTTGGACACACCTCCCACCCACTCCCTCTAAGCCCACCACCCACTACCCAGCCTGACACCCGAACCCAGATACTGCACCACATCGTGCCACTTCGGGAGCCCAACCAGCGCGCATTAGAATTGGGCATCCCTCGGACACACCTCCCAGCCACTCCCTCTGAAGCCTATAGCTACCCAGGTACCACACCACATCATGCCTCTTCGGCACCCAACCAGCGCGCATCAGCATGGAGCATCCCAGGGACATGCCTCCCAGACACTCCCTCTGAGTCCGCCACATGCTATCCAGCCCTATCCAACCAGGTGGTTGGGCACCCACCTGCTACCCAGTACCGCGCCACATTGTGCCACTTTGTGTGCCCAACCAAAACACATCAGCTTGGGGATTCCCTTGGACACAATTCCCTGCCACTCCTTCTGAAGCCTGCAACCTGCTATCCAGCCCTCCACACCCTACCCTGGGACCGCGCCTCATTGTGCCACTTTGGGTGTCAACCAGCACTCATTAATGCTGGACATCCCTCAGACACGCATCCCAGCCATTCCCTATGAAACCCGCCACCTGCTACCCAGGTACCAAGCCACATGGTGCCACTTCAGGAGCCCAACCAGCATGCATCAGTGTGGGGCATCCATCAGACACGCCTCCCAGTCACTCCCTCTGAAGCCCAATAACCACACTCAGACACTGTGCCACATTGTGCCACTTCATGTGCCCAACCAGTGCACATCAGCATGAGGCGTCCCTTGGACATGCCTCCCAGGCACTCCCTTTGAAGCCCGCCTCACACTACTCATGTACAGTGCAACATTGTGCCACTTCAGGTGCCCATCCAGCGCATCATTGTGGGGCATCCCTCGGACACGCATGCCAACAACTCCCTCTGAAACCCACCACCCACTACCAAGCCTGCCACCCGCTACCTAAGTACTGCACCACATCATGCCACTTCGGGTGCCAACCAGCGCATCAGCATGGGACATCCCTCAGACATGCCTCCCAGCCACACCCTCTGAAGCTCGTCACCATTACCCAGGTACCTCACCATTTCATGCCACTTTGGGAGCCCAATCAGCACACATTAGCATGGGGCATCCATCAGACTCACCTCCCAGCCACTCCCTCTGAAGGCTGCCACCAGATACCCAGGTGCTGTGCCACATTGTGCCACTTTGGGCGCACAATAGTGCGTATCAATGCTGGGCATCATTCGGACATGCCTCCAGGATACGCTCTCTGATCCCCGCCACCCGCTACCCAGATACTATGCAATATCGTGCCACTTTGGTGCCAAACCAGCACACGTTAGTGTGGGGCGTCCCTTGGACACACCTCTCAGTCACTCGCTCTGAAGCCCGCCAGCTGCTACCATCCTGTCACCCACTAACCTGGTATCGTGCCACATCATGCCACTTCATGCGCCCATCCAGAATGCATCAGCGTGGGGCATCCTTCGGACATGCCTCCAAATACTCCCTCTGTAACCTGCAACCCACTACCCAGGTACCACGGCGTATCATACCACTTCAGACTCACAACCAATGCGTGTAAGCACAGGTTGTCCCTCGGACATGCCTCCCAGCAACTCCCTCTGAAGCCTGCCACCTGTTACCTGGGTCCCGCGTCATATTGTGCCACTTCGGGAGCCCAACCAGGATGCATCAGTGTGGGGCAATCCTTGGACAAGACTCCCATCCACTCCCTCTGTATCCGCCACCAGGTACCCAGGTACCATGCCACATGGTGCCACTTCAGGTGTCCACCAGCTAGCATCAGCCCAGGGCGTCCCTTGGACATGCCTCCCAGCTATGCCCTCTGAATCCCACCTTTCCTACCCAGTCCAGCACCCGCTACCCAGGTACTGCACCATATCGTGCCACTTCAGGCACACAACCAGTGCGCATTTGTGAGGGGTGTCCTTTGGACATGCGTCCCAGCCACTCCCATGAAGCCCACCAACAGCTACCTAGCCCGCCACCTGCTACCCAGGTACTACGCCACATTGTGCCACTTAAGGCACACAAATAGTGCGCATCAGCTTGGGGCATCTTTCAGCCACTCCCTTAAGCCTGCCACCCTTTATGCAGGTACCGTGCCACATCTTGCATTTGGGCGCTCATCCAGTGCGCATCAGTGTGGGGCGTCCCTAGGACACACTTCCCAGCCATTCCCTCTGAAGCCCGCCACCCACTATCTAGGTATCACACCACATCGTGCCACTTTGGGCGCACACCAGCACGCATCAGCACAGTGGGTCCCTGGGACATGCCTTCCAGCCACTCCCTCAGACACAACTCCCAGTCACCCCCTTTGAAGTCAGCCATTCGCTACCCAGGTACCGCATCACACCATGCCACTTTGGGCACCCAATCAGCGCGCAGCACCGTGGGTCATCTCTCAGACACGCCTCCCAGCCACTCCCTCTGAAGCCCGCCAACCACTACCAACCTGCCACCTGCTACCCAGATACTTCCCCACATCGTGCCACTTTGGGTACCAACCAGCGCGCATCAGTGCGGGGCATCCCTTGGACATGTCTCCCAGCACTCTCTCTGATGACTGCCACCTGCTGCCCAGATACTGTGCCACATCATGCCACTTCGGGCACCCCATTATCGTGATCAGCACGGGGCGTCCCTCAGACACACATCCCTGCCACTCCCCCTGAAACATGCCACCTGCTACCTAGGTACTGTGCCACATCATGACACTTTGGGCACACAACCAGCTAACATCAGTGCAGGGCATTCCTCGGACACGCCTCCCAGCCTCTCCTTCTGAAGCCAGACACCTGCTACCCAGTCCACCACCCGCTATCCAGGTACCGTGCCACATCGTGCCACTTTGGGTGCCCAAACAGCATGCATCAGCATGGGTTGTCCCTTGGACATGCCTCCCTGCAACTCCCTCTGAAACCTGCCACTCGATACCCAGCCTGTTACCTGCTACCCAGGTACTACGCCACATCGTGCCACTTTGGGCACCCAACCAGTGTGCAACACCGTGGACCGTTCCTCAGACACGCCTCCCTGCCACGCCCTCTGAAGCCTGCCACCAGCTACCCAGCATGCCATCCCCTACCCAACCCACCACATGCTACCCAGGTACCATTCCACATCGTGCTACCTTGGTGCTGGCACTGATAAAGACTATAAGCAAAATCTCAGCTGTACACAAAAACACTAAAATTCATTTATGGAAGTAAAAAAGAAATTGTGGGCAAATATAAACAAACAAATCAAAGCTTGGAAAGTACTGACAGCAGACACAAACACAAGTGAAAAAACTCTAGATTAAAAGTTATCAATGTATATCAATACAAGTATAGAAAGCACAGAAACTCAACACCACAGTAACTCAGACACAAACTGGAAAAAGTCATAAGCTGTCTTCCGGAGAAACTTGGAATTGGGGTTTGCATATCAGAGGATTCCATATGTGTAAGGACTCCTGCAGAGACTGAAATTTAACAGTCTATTGGCTCCTTCAGTGATAGACTGCAGAGAGGATCTGCAGAATATCAGGGCTGACATTCCAGTTCAGAAGCGCAGGTGCGGCTGTGCGACAACAGCTGAGACAGGAAAGGACTACTTCTCCAAACAACCCACAGAAACTAGAAGCAGTTCAGACAGAAAAACAATAAACACACCGCGTTCTCTACAACATGTCAACTAATACCCGAGCAGCAGTCACTCAATACGTAGAACAAGTCCGAAGAGAAAACATGGGAAGGAAGAAAAATACAAACACACAAGCAAGCCCAAAGGGAAGCAATTCTTCACCAAAGGATAAACAATCTCCTGAAACCAACAAAGAGGACTTTGAAAAATTGGATAATTTGACAGATAAAGAATTCAGACACATCATGATAGAAACACTTAATAAGAGGAGAAATAGAAAAATACAAAAAAAATGCAGCAAAATGAACATTACAATTGTCGAACAGAGAAAGAGATTGAAACAAAGTAAGAATCAGAAGGAGGTACAGTTTACAAGAGGAACAATAGAAGATATCAAAGATGCGGAGAAAAGCCATGAAAGCACACTAAAAGAAATTGAAGAACGAATCAGCAAACTAGAGGATACAGAAATAGAACAAAAAGAGAAAAAGAGAGAGAAAAAGTAAGATGACAGAGAAAAAAATCAGAGATATACCAGATACTTTAAAGAAAGGAAATATAAGAATAATAGGATTCCCAGAAGGAGAAGAGAAAGACATAGGAAATGAAAAAATTTTTAAAGCAAAAGTGGAAGAGAACTTCCCAAATCTGAAAAATGAAATGAAAATAGAAGTACAGGAAGCAAAAAGTACACCAAACTAATGAAAAAAACAAACTACAGCCAGACACATCATTGTAAAACTTCCAAGAACCCAAGACAAAGAAAAAATAATGAGAATGACTAGAGAGAAAAAAATAGATAACCTACAAAAGAAAACCCATTAGGCTGACCTCAGATTTCTCAGAAGAGACTCTCTAAGCAAGGAGAGAATGGAGCCACATCCTCAAAAAACTCCAAGACAAAAAGAGATATACTTTTAGAATAATCTACCCTGCAAGCTGTCCTTCTTCTATGAAGGAAAAATCAGAATCTTCTCAGACAAACAAAGTTTCCAGAAATTTGCTACCACCAAACCCCCACTACAAGAAATCTTGCAAGAAGTCTCAAGTACAAAGCCCTCAGAAGAATAAATAGAACGAACATTACAAGAAACTAAGGCAACCTTAAAATGTCTACCAGAAAACTAACTCTAGAACCTCAAACATCAATAATAACTCTAAATGTTAATGGTCTTAATTCAGCATAAAGAGACACAGAGTAGCGGACTGGATCAAAAGGCAGAACCCAACTTTCTGCTGCCTCCAAGAAACACATCTAATCTCCAAAGACAAGCATAGACTGAAGGTAAAAGGATGGAAAACAACCCTAGAAGCGAACACCCCCCCCCCAAAAAAACCCACAGGGGTAGCCATTTTCATAGCAGACAAAGCGAATTTCAAAATAAAATAAGTAACAAAGGATAAAGATGGTCACTACCTAATAGTTCAGGGTACAACCCACCAGAAAGACAAAACATTATCAACATATATGAACCAAACGAGGGAGCACCAAGATTCATAAAGCAGCTACTAGCAGAACTGAAAACAAATATTGATGAAAACACATACATAGTAGGAGACTTTAACACCCCACTCACACCAAAGGACAGATCAACAAAACAGAAACTAAACAAAGACACAAAAGCTTTAAAAGAAGATCTAGACCAAATGGAACTCATAGATATATACAGGACATTGTACCACCAAGGAAAAGAATACACATTCTTTTCAAATGCACACGCATCCTTCTCTAAAATTGACCACATACTAGGACACAAGACAAATTTGAATAATATACAAAAATTAAAATTATACCAACCTATTTCTCAGATCATAAAAGCATCAAACGAGAAATTAACAATGAAGAGAAAGCAAGAAGAGTGGCCTGTACTTAGAGACTGAACAATATGCTACTATATGAAGAATGGGTAACTGAAGAAAATAAAGAAGAAATTTAAACCTACTTTGAAATGAATGAAAAAGAAGACACATCTATTCAAAATCTCTGGGACTAAGCAAAAGCATATCTAAGAGGAAGGTTCATAGCAAAACATGCCCATATCAAAAACAAAGAAGCTATGCAAAGAAAAATCCTCATCTCCCAACTTGAAAAACTAGAAAAAGAACAATAGGAAAAGCCAAAACCCAGCAGAAGACAAGAACTAATAAAAATCAAAGAAGAAATAAATAACCTGGAAACCAAAAAGACTATCCAGAAGATCAACAAAACCACAAAGAGCTGGTTCTCTGAAAAAGTAAATAAAATTGATAAACCTCTTGCAAAGCTCACAATGAAAAGAAAACACTCCAATAAGCAGAATCACAAATGAAAAAGGAGAAATTACATCAGACACAAAATAAACCCACAGGATAATCAGAGACTACACTGAACACCTATATGGAAACAAACACAACAACTTGGATGAGATGGACAGATTCTTGGAAAAATACAACCACCCAAAATTGAAAAAAGAAGAAATAGAAAACCTAAATAATCCAAACACAAACATTGAAATTGAAGCGGTCATAAAACCCCTCCCTAAAAACAAGAGTCCAGGACTAGATGGATTTACAAATGAATTCTACATGACATTTAAAGAGGAAATAACACCTACTCTACTAAAACTCTTCCAAAAAATTGAGAAAGAAGGGAAGCTTCAAAACACATTCTATGAAGCAAACATTACACTCATACCGAAACCAAATAAGGACATCACCAAGAAAGAAATCTATAGACCAATTTCCCAGATGAACACGGATACAAAAATTTTAAACAAAATCCTAGCAAATAGAATCCAATGATGCGTAAAAAGCATTATTCACCATGACCAAGTGGGATTTATCCCAGGGGCACAAGGATGGTTCAACATCCAGAAAACAATTAATATAATCCACTACATCAACAAGAAGAAAAACAAAAACCGCACAATCATATCAATAGATGCAGAGAAAGCATTTGACAAAATTCAGCACCCATTTATGATACAAACCTTTGAAAAATTGGGGATCAAAGGAACATACCTCAACATAATAAAAGCCATCTATGACAAACCTACAGCAAATATCATCTTAAATGGGGAAAAACTAAAACCATTCCAATTAAGGTCTGGAACCAGGCAAGGATGTCCCTTCTCTCCACTACTTTTTAATATTGTACTGGAAGTTCTAGTCAGGGTAATAAGGCAAGAGAAAGACATCATAGGGATACAAATAGGAACAGAGGAACTGAAGCAGTCATATGCAAACGATACGATTCTTTACGTAGAGAACCCCAAAAATCCACAGAAAAACTTCTTGAAACCATAAAATAATTGAGTAAGGTAGCCGATAACAAAATCAAGACACAGAAGTCAGTAGCCTTTCGATATGCAAAACGCCAAGAGGAAGAAAATAAAAAAGTCATCCTATTCACCAACGCACCCAAAACAACTAAATACCTGGGGATAAACCTGACAAAAGATCAGGTTTATCTGATCTATACAAAGATCAGATAAAGAAAGATCTATACAAAGAAAGATCTATACAAAGAAAGATCTATACAAAGAAAACTTTAAAGCACTGCTAAAAGCGATAGTGGAAGACATAAGGAAATGGAAAGACATCCTCTGGTCATGGATTGAAAGAATTACCATCATCAAAATGACCATCCTTCCCAAAGCAATCTTCAGATTCAATGCAATCCCTATAAAAATTCCAACGACATTCTTTAAAGAGATAGAAAAACAATTACAGAAGTCATATGGAATGGCAAAAGACTCAAATATCAGAAAGCCTGCTAGCCAAAATAAGAGAGAATGGAGGCCTAACTATTCCAGACTTGAAGTTAGACTACAAAGTCATAAAAATTAAAACAGCATGGTGCTGGTAAAACAGACAAGCAGACCAATGGAACAGAACTGAGTGCCCCGGAAATAAAACCACACCTGTATAGTCAACCAATATTTGACAAAGGAGGGAAAATTTTACAATGGAACAAAGATAGTCTCTTCAATAAATGGTGCTAGGAAAATTGGACTAAAACCTGCAAAAAAATGGAACAAGACATCATCCTCACACCATGCACAAAAAACAACAAAAAAATGGATAAAAGACTTAAACGTCAGACCCAAAACCATAACATACATAGAAGAAAACCTGGGCAAAACTCTCCATGAATTACAATTCAGAAATCCCTTTCTAGAAACATCTACAGATAGCAAAAGAATGAAGGAAAGCATAAACAGATGGGACTACATCAAATTAAAAAACTTTTGTACAGCCAAAGAGACAACAGAAAAAAACTAAGAGAAGCCCATCAGAATGGGGAAAAAAATTTGCCCTCCACAAGTGATAAGGGTTTAATAAACAAGATCCACAAGGAACTCACACAATTAAACAAAAACAAAACAATCAAAAAACAATCAAAAAATGGTGAGAAGAAATAAAAAGACACTTTTCCAAAGAGGAAATACAAATGGCCAACAGGCACATGAAAAGTTGTTCAATGTTGCTAGTGATAGGGGAAATGCAAATCAATCCACAATGAGATACCAATTTACACCAGTGAGAATGGCCCACATTAAAAACACAGGCAACAACAAGAGCTGGCATGGATGTGGAGAGAAAGGAACACTCTTTCACTGCTGGTGGGAATGTAAAGTGGTCAATCCACTATGGAAAGTGGTGTGGAGGACCCTCAAACGAATGAAAATGGAACTACCCTTTTACCCAGCAATCGCTCTTCTGGGAATCTACCTACCCAAAGGAGACCTCGGTATGGGTACAAAGGGACACCTGTGCCCGCATGTTTATTGCAGCAATATTTATAATTGCAAGGACATGGAAACAACCCAAATGCCCCAGAACAGATGAGTGGATGAAAATGATGTGGTATATCTATACACAATGGAATATTACTCATCAATTAAATGACAAATTAGATGAATTTATGATAACATGGACACACCTAGAAGAAATCATATTAGCAGAAACAAGTCAAAAAGATAAAGACAGACACCAGATGGTTTCACTATTATATGGGACTTGGGAAAGATAAACAAAAAGCTACGAACAAAAGTCAAAAACAAAATAAAACTTTAAACAAACAAACAAAAAAAAGCTAACAATCAAATTGAAGTACACAACTCCCGGGAAGGGGGGGGATGGGACAGAAGGGGAATGATCAGGGATGGTTGGGGGGTGAATCCTGGGAATTACAAAGATATAAATATATATTTAAATAAATTATGTGATGTCAAAAATAAAAGAATTCTAAACCTGTGGCTCTCAGGCTAAGAAATTGGCCTGACAAGGGAGGTTTCAGAAACTGCCACACAATGGAGGCTTTAGAAATTAGGCTGCCTCCTTACCTTTCTGTAGCTAGCAGACATGGTTTTAATGGAGACCAGGCAGACAATCCTGGAAGATCCATCATAAAGGTCAAAGCAGACCACATATTTCCACTAAACGCAGAACACGCCACATCACACCATTCAGAGCTACATTTGATATTAAAGTGGCTATGTGCAGCAGATAGCTCTATAGCAAAAAGCAATATGGGGAAAAGGACACTCTATTACAAAAATGCAATAATTACTTCAGGAGGCAGAGTGTATCAGCATGAAGCCATAGTGCAGCTGGGAGTCAACTTGATCCTAAACAAGTTAGTTGAATCCACACAGGGCAATCCCGGTTGGTACTCATGTTCACTTCAAATAGCTTCCCCTCAAGATACTGGTTATTATCCACATCTTTCTACTCTGGCTCCACCTTCTGACTTACCTGGGTCCACCAGACACTCAGAGATGTGATGGGGAAAGGAAACCAAATCCAAAATAATACCTTCTAAGGAAAAGTTGGGGAAGTGGAAGACAAGCTGGGACTAATCTACCTGTGTCCATGGTTAGGTCAGTTCTTGATTTAGTGGTCAATCTATTATTTCCTTGAGCAAGGTAGAAAAGAGGTGGTAGGATAATTCACAAATTTGGAAATACACCTACCTACCTACCTATCTACCTTAATCCATTCCTTTCCTATAAGCTGGAGAGCTCATCAATGCTCATAACAGCAAATTTAAAGTTGAAGATGATAGGTGTATTGAGCTTAAATTATATAAGGCAACAAGCTATTCAGTGTACCTATCATACATTAAATACTTAATTGTCTTTACATTTCTAGCCCTTCTGACTAAGCATAACAAAATGGTACCTCAAATAATGCTAGCATTAATTCTACATTACATGTTCACAGTTGAATATAGGTTGAAATTTTTGATCACCGGTAAGACTCTCTGTGCACAAGTTTGTAGAAGCATAGTGAACACGGTGACATTAACTAGCATATCTATGACTTCTTTACTATATCAGTCTAAAAGTTTGCCAGGTATGGAGAAATTTTTTCTTTAACAACAGTTCCTTGAGAAAGTGTGTGTTGTGAGCAGAAGGGGAATAAAACAGAGGATGAGAAGCATACAAGACTCCTTCCAGGAGCTGCAATGTTTACTGGACTTGAATTTACACTGCTCAACCACATGGCAGCACTTCCTACATGTGATTAAGGGAAATCCATGAACACTATCCTTGAGGCATCTCAGTAAAGCACTCAAGTATTTCCTGAATGAACTACTGCCATGTTATGGAACCATTTTTGTGTTCACCAACAACATATTTCCAACTATAAAAAGTATGCAACCCTTTTTTTTGAGATTAAAAGTTAAACAATAAGGGAAAATTCCAGAAATGAAATTAAAACAAGACAACCAAAGATTCTTCCCAACTCAGTAGTGTAGGTAGAGCTGATGGGGGCACAACTGGAAAGGGGTGCCCAGGAGAAAAAAAGGAGAAAGAGCTCAGATGATGCTCACCATGAGGAGAAGCATGAAAAGAAGCAGTGGGGTCAGGCATGAAAGAATAAGAGCTGCAAGAAAAGTAGTGTGGTGAGAAAGGCTCTCAAGGGCTTGGTCCGGAAGCTCAGCAGCCCCAGATTTGGCCAACTTGGGAAAGAGGAAAAGTTACAAATCACAAGTTTGGCTCTTTGGCTTTGAAAATTGGAAGTTGGACTTCTTTAAGGAGATGATACTTTACTGGAAAGCTTGGAATCAGTGTATTTCGGAAATCTTGGGGCCTGTTTACCAAGAAGATGAAAAAATTGGAATCTGTGCAACTCCTTCTTGAATTGAACTTGCTAGATTTGGGACTTTGTGTGAAATGCCTGCTTCAAGTTGGAGGGCATGAGAAGATGCCAACTGAGACACTTGCTGTCGCAAGCCAGCAGTGATGTGATTGAATGGTCCTGAGGGGAAGGGTAATGATTGGTACTTAAGTTGAAACTCAGGCGGAAGGGTTCACAGCCTCTCTCCCTGGACTGTGGCACCTGAGTCTATTTAGAACCAGACTTTTATATAAAACATGAAGCAATCAGGAACAAAAGAAGGTTTGACCCAGGGTCACATGGTTATATGCATATCTCTACCAGCAAGTACAGTCTAAGCTTCTCAAATGGGGCCAAAGAGTGACCTGCACACTTCTACAAATTAACTCTGTCGACAGTCAAGGACTTTCTGCCTTTCCCTCCATACTCATTAGGCAAATATTCAGCAGCTTATCAGAGCAGGCCAGAAATAGAGTAATGAGAACACATTTCCTAACATATTCCCCCTCCCTTTTTTTACAGCAAATATGAGAGAGCTACTGTTAGGCCCAGAATCAAACACGGCTCAGCACAAACACCCCAGACACAGGAAGGTAAAGAAATAGTTTATTAGGTAAGCTCAGCTGAGGGCTCCTAGTCAAGGGAGACTTAGCACCCCATCTGTTCATTTGTAGGTCTTTTTATATCATTTTGTGAAGTCAGGTTACACCTTTGCATCGTTATTCCAAAACCAAGCAGAGGTAAAACATGGCAGACATATTTAGATACATACATTACTTTTACGAGCACATGTGTTGGGTTATATACCAGGCAGGAGCTGCTGTGTTTGTTTTCCTTAGGAGGAGGGAGCTGCCTGTGCCATTAGGGGAGGAGACACTGCTTACTTTGGTGGTGCTTAATGTGAGACCCAGTCCAAACTGTCTGCTTCCTATCATTTCCCCCCCTTTTTTGGGAGAAGATGAGGTCATCAGACTGAATCCTCTGGGACATTTAAGTGCCCCAGGATCTCAAAGAATTGCTTTAATACCGACAATGAATTTTTTTTAACTTTTGAGTCAACTTATCAACTCCTCAGAAACAATGGGCAGGTACCCAGAGGACCACCCCTCTGCACTGTTAAAAAGACAGAGGTCACATAATACACGGAGAATTTTATCACCTCACAACCCAGACAGGAATTGCTTACCAGCTCTCCCATCTGGTGCTGTGGAATGGCACCTCCTATCCCCTCTATCCTTCCACCTGCTTGCTCTCAGAATCCATTCCCCAGTCCCCACTGCTGCTGCCACAGAGACTCTTTATTTTTTTTTACACTGAAGACTGCGCAACCTATTGGAGGACCAGTCCATGCTAGTAACCCAGGTGAGGGTGAGGAAGATTGTCAAAAGGCTTGCTGGAGTCTTCAAAAACCTCCCAGACAATTACATGAGTCCAAGTTGTGATGCCTGAAGGGGCTGGAGAAGGGAATGGTTAACAGCCATGACCTTAGTCTGCAACTTAGGGAGGGAGGGTGATTTCCAAACAGGATTTTAAAGGGAATAAAACCATGAACATTATGTGTACATCTTACTTGCAAGAGCACAAAGGAAAGAAGACTCCTTTATTTTTTTCTGCCAGTCTCCATAAGCAATTTAGCCAATATCATGAAAGTGCGTTTATTATTTTTTTCCCCGGCCCCAGCTTTGTGGTTGGTAAGCATAATGCAAACTCTATTTAATTGGCAATGCTGGGATACTGAGTTCATTCTTTGGGCTATGAAAGCCAGGCCATTTCCAGAACCAATAGCAGTTGGTAAGCTGAAATGAACTATCATTTGGATTAACATTTTAACAGTTATCTAAGCCATCTCATTTTGGGTAGGAAAAGCCTCTACCTATCTCAGAAAAATATTTGCAAAACTTAATCAATGGCAATACCTCTGAAACCTGGTTTGATTTTAGCAAAGTCCATTTTCCATGGGCTCCTCTGTACCTCACTCCGGGGCCTCTAGAATATGCTGCTTGATTTACCTGTGCATGAGCCACATACCAACAGACAGAGTCCTTTTATATAGCACCTTGTAGTTTTCAGGTGGTGCTTTTTAGATCCGATGGATTAGCATCCTCCCAGTGTCTCTAGCCATAGGATCCTCTGATCCACTTGTGCCATTTATAGGTGTCCGTCTCTTTGTCCAGGTTGGCCATTCGGAATCCTTCCATAGATCAGTAGGGCAGAAGAGGCAGGTGTGTTTATGGTAGAGGCAGGGCTGGCAAAATTTCCATTGGCCCCTCTGGTCTTAAGGCAGCTTTACTAGCAGCAGGATGGCTTTTAGTAGGCCCAGGACTTTTCCTTTTTAATGTCCTGTCTCCCTGATGTTAACAGTCCCTTCCTTCTATAAAGCATTCTATGAACATACATGATCTTAAAGACATACTTGCTCTCAACGTGAATATTGGCAGTTTATTTTTTCCTATTATCTGAGACCTGGGCCAAAGGTATGAGTTTAACACTCTGTGTCAACATACCATGGCCTAAGGTCTGTACCTAAACAGTTCATTCAAAGGTAACCACTGTAGTCCCTCATACTTGACTCCTGAATAGGGGTTGGATGGCCCAGGCAATCAGTGGTGTGGGCATCAGAAAGCCACCCTGAGAAGTGTTCCTAAGAAGAGACTCAATCACATAGGGTTTTACGATGCACAGGTCTTGCCCCAACATCCTGCAATCACCCAGAGACAAGCAGACCATCCAGCCGTAACATAGTCCAATCTTTTTGAGAGGTCAACACTTTCTTAGTTATGTCCTTGTTTTTATCCACATAGAGATGGGATGGCCTATTGGCATCAGAGGTCTTAGTTAGAGCTACCTTAATAGTTTCAAAGATCTGCTCTTTGGCTTTGGACCCTTCCCAGGGGAGTCCTGGCCCCTGTTCTGGAGTACAAAGGCTTGGCAGGACTAGTCTCTGAAGCAGATGTTGGATCCTAAGTCTCATTTGCCACTAAGTTTATGCAGTCCTAGGTTTGCACTGGACTTTGTTGCCTTTTGGCCACATCTGACATTTTTCTGGCTCCAAATTCAAGCTGCATAAGGACCCTCTTTTTCTGGTCATCATTTTTTTTTGATCGGGTTCCTCTGTGGACTCACTTAACTCTCCTATTCCAAGTAACATGTTCTCTCTCTCTCTTCTTCTTCTCTCCCTTCTTCTTCTCTCCCTTCTCTCTCTTCTCTTTTTCTTATCTCTCTCTTCTCTCTTATCTCTCCCTCTCTCTTTTTCTCTTCTCTCTTCTCTCTCCCTTCTCTCTCTCCCTTTGATCTCCCTTCTCTCTCTCTCCTCTCCTTGCTTTACAGTTTACTTTTAGTTTTTTTTCTCTGACTTACATATACAGTCTTTCCTGCAACATATACAATACTTTTTGTAATGTACAATAGCATACTGTCCATTTTAATTTTCACTTATCTTGACCATCTTTTTAGTCATTTTTTTTCTTTTTTTTTGGGGGGGGGGCATTTCTTTAAGTAAATACTTTTTGGGCCATCTGAACTAGATCAGATGAAAGCTGTTCCTTAAATCCCTCTAGTTTTTGTAACTTTTCTTTATTTCTAATTTTTGGAGAGACTGGTAGAAAAGGTCTAGAGTCTCCTACCTTTATCCATTAGCCAGAAGAAAACACATTTCTTATGAACAGGGTCATATCATTTTTTTCATTCAGATTCTGGCAACTTCTCCTTACATCCTGAGAAAGAAACATATTCTTTGGCACGTGACACCTTTACCAATTTAGCATGAACATTTTTTTAACTTATGACATGCCTCCAATTAAAGTCATCCATGGTGAATGATAGGGTGTGCTACACCCCCACCCATTGTCTCCTGTTTAAGATTACAGATTTCAAGGACAAGTATGCTAAAATGTGAGTATGACCTTAGTTGGAATTTCCCTTCAGGGAGATGCAGGAGGGAGGTAGAATTGGAATGGTCCAAAGGTGGTTCCTGGAAGGTGGGAAATCAGGATATTTATAGGGTGCGGAAACAGGAGAAGGATTCGAATTTGGATGGAGAGGCAATATGGAGATCAGATAGAGAGATTCAATGGCAGAGAGATGGGAATCGGCCATCTTGTAAAGATGTGATCCATGTGAGCTTGGCCATGTGGCCACCAGGGGCCTGCAACCATTGGCTGGCCCAG